>CM065684.1:142282-158796 GCA_017654935.2 Phymorhynchus buccinoides
TCTCTCTCTCTCTCTCTCTCTCTCTCTCTCTCTCTCTCTCTCTCTCTCTCTCTCTCTCTCTCTCTCTCTCTCTCTCTCTCTCATGTGTGTCTGCGAGTGCGTGAATGCGTGCTTACACATATCCGAGTACCGCGTAAATGTCGGACTTTCGCTCTCGATGCGGGTCAAGATACGCGCTTCGTCTATTTATTCCGCTAGGTCGGATTAAACATTTTGCTTTTGAAAGTTGATTTTGATGGCAAAATGTTGCTCGCGTGTCAATTGGCATTATTTTGAAGCTGCGTCATGAAGCTACCTTCGGAAAACACGAAGTTTGCCGAAGTTATTCAGGGCCTGTATTCACGTTGAGATAGCATGAGACTTAGCATGATGCTAACTTAGAAGCTCTTCCAATGTCCTATTGGATTTAATAGGACTTTTGGAAGAGCTTCTAAGTTAGCATCATGCTAAGTCTCATGCTATCTCGACATGAATACCGTCCCCGGTCACATTTCAAGTTGGCTACACATCCAAAATTTGGGTCGTCTGCTTCACCCAGAAATTGCCGAAGCTACCTTCGGAAAACACGAAGATTGCCGAAGTTATTCAGGTCACATTTCAAGTTGGCTATACAGAGACCGTCAACTTTACTGCAATCTGTAAACTTAATATTTTTTTTCTTTCTCTCCGTGGTAATAGTTATTTGAATGAACGAAAAAACACCACTTTAACAATCGAAGGCAATATCATGATGCAAATTGCTAAAATCCGTCGTAAAACTGGTGAGTTAAACTGTCTAATTTGGGGTAGACGGACTAGCTGTTGGAAGCCATTTGCATTTTCAAAACGGTTCATTTTTAGACACGTGCGTGTGCTAACAGAAAGCAGAGGCTAACTCACTGCACCTAGAAACTTCTATGGTTGCTTTTGTTAGAAGAAGGGAGAGGGGTAGGGGGAGGGATGGCTAGGATTAGGAAGGAGAAGAGGGAGGCGAGTAGGGCTTTTGTACAAATAGTTCCTCCACCTTCTGGAAGTTTTGTGTTTGGTCTAACCATATTCGCTTTGAAAGGTGCATAACGGAGAATAACGCATCTGTGCTCATGAATTGACAGGAAACCGAGCAAGCAACGATTAAGTGTGTGCTGTCTACTACAGTGTGTGTGTGTGTGTGTGTGTGCGTGTGCGTGTGTGTGTGTGTGTGTGTGTGTGTGTGTGTGTGTGTGTGTGTGTGTGTGTGTGTGTGTTTTCACAACATTTAGGCACTTACTTTTCTCAAAGTGACAAAACCTAAGTCTGTGCGGAGCTTAGAATTGCTTTCATGACATCCCATGCAGAGCACGTGTTTTGCTATATTCAATAATGTACATCTAGCCAGTTCTTCTTCTTCTTCTTCGGACAGGTTCCTATCCATTATGAACGCAGATGCTTCATGCTGCCGTGCAGAGCACGGGTTTATCTAGTCATCTTATTTGTAACTTTTAAAATGTCATTTGATTATATCGAGATAATATAATAATAATGACAACTTATATAGCGCTTATTCTCCTTACGGGGCTCTAATAATATGTATTATAGTTTATGTATTCTCCATGTGTATGAGATGAATTTATGTAGTGTTTGCATTAGTAGGCCTAATATTGTTCTTACCAGTCTGCATTGTATATGTTCATTTTACATGTACCTACGTTTTATGCGTGTTTCTTGTTTTAGTATGTTCCTCTCTCTCCCTCTGCCCCCCTCCCCCTCCCTCCCTTTCTCCTTGTGTGTCTGAGTGCGTGTATGCATTTGCCTTCTAGGGGATTTTAATGCAAGGACAGGTAACCTTGAGGATTACACTTACGAAGGAAATAATAGAATTGATCTACTGGATATACATGATGACAGTGATGCTAGCAACATTCAACCCCCCAAAAGAGTATCGCAGAACAGAACGACAAATAATACTGGTCACAGATTGCTAGATTTTTGCAAAACGATAACCATGTTAATTGTTAATGGTCGCACGGGTCGAGATGCAGATGTAGGGAAATGTACTTGCAAGAATGTGAGTGTTGTTGACTATGTCCTTGCATCATCCAATCTTTACTGTCTAATCAATAAGTTTGAAGTTTTGGAATTCTGTGAACTATTTTCGGACGTTCACTGTCCCCTGGTAATGTCGATAGAGTTATTAAATCCTGTAGTTTACACAAATATTCACACTTCTAATAGGAACACTTGTACCGATGGGCCAGATATAAAGTATCCAAAATGGCAAAAGGAAAAGGAGGAACAATTTATAGCTAGTTTAGAAGATGACAAAATACAGGAGGTAAACAATGCTCTGAATCGTTTACTATCTTCTCCAGAATCTACTAATCGTGATGATGTTAACAACGTAGTAGGGAATATCAGTAACATAATTTTTAAAAGTGTAGATGATAATAATATGTTTAAAATTAGTAAGAAAAGGAAAAGTTATAAAAGAAAACACGAGAATCAAGAGTGGTATAATCAGGCTTGTGAGAACAAGCGCAAACAATTCTTCAATACTAAGAACAGGTATCAAAGGGCAAAATCTGCTCCAAATCTTGCCAGTAAGAAAAAAGCAAGTAAGGCATATAAAAAAGAAATGAATAAACAATTTAGACTTTTTAGAACAAAAATAGAACATAATATTCGATTGCTTAAAAGTGCAGACCCAAAAGCCTACTGGAAAATAATTAATGGAACTAAGTCTGAAAGCAGCGAACTACTGTCAAAAATATCATGTGACGCTTTTTATGAACATTTTAAAAACATGAACCAAGCTGATACCGCCTCTGGTGAAACGGTCACTGAGGCTAGCCCCGATGTAGATGTTAACAGCAGCAGCATTCTAAACAGCCTTTTCACTGAAGAGGAAGTTCAGAAAGCTATCCAGAAGTTGAAGGCTAGCAAAGCCCATGGACATGATAAAATACTGAATGAATTTCTAAAAGCTTCAAGCAGTAAAATGTTAGTATTATATACAAAAGTTTTCAATTTAGTTCTAACTTGCAGCAAAATTCCAGAAGAGTGGGCCATTGGGGAAATAATACCTATATACAAAAAGAAAGGTTGTAATAAAGACCCAAATAACTACAGAGGAATTACATTGCTCAGTTGCTTTGGCAAATTGTTCACTAGTCTACTTAATAATAGATTAAACAACTATTTCGAACTCAATTCAACAATAGGGCATGAACAAGCAGGCTTCCGTGCAGGACATTCAACCACTGATCATATTTTCACCCTACATTGCATAAATTTTTTACTTTTTATCAAAAAGAAAAAAGTTATACTGTGCATTTGTTGACTATGAAAAAGCCTTTGATTATGTAAATAGAGCTTTTTTGTGGCAGAAACTAATTAACTCTGGAGTGGACGGTTTGATCTTAAGCGTTATTAAAGACATGTATAGCATAGCAAAATCAGTAGTTAGGGTGGAAGGAAACTGTTCAAAGTCTTTTCAGTGCTCAGCAGGGGTCTGCCAAGGAGAAAATCTTTCGCCAATATTGTTTGCTGTTTATCTTAACGATTTTCAGTCCTTGATATCAGAGGACATGAACGGGCTACATACTTTAAAGAGGGAGGCTGGGGGGCTAGGTTGGAGTGAAGAAGAACAGAATATAATGCTAAAAATGTTTCTATTATTATATGCTGATGACACAATTTTATGTGCAGAATCAGTAGAGGACTTACAAAAAGCATTAGACGCAATGCATGAATATTGCAATAAATGGAATTTACGAGTTAATATTAAAAAAACAGAAGTTGTTGTGTTTTCTAGAGGTAAAATACGAAATATTCCTCAATTCCAATACGAGGGGAAAAGTATCAAAACGGTATTTGGCTATAACTATTTGGGCATCTATTTTAACTATAACAATAAATTTAGTGTCGCCCAAAAACAACTCTATGACAAAGCATCACGAGCTATGTTTTGCCTCTTAAAAAAGTGTAAAAAGATGATGTTACCTATAGATATAAAAATAGAGTTATTCGACAAAATGATTACTCCCATTCTTCTTTACGGAAGTGAGGTATGGTGCCATAACATAACAGATTTAGCTTCAAAACTACAACTTCGTTACTATAAAATTGTTCTCAAATTAAATAAAAGTACACCAAGCTGTATGGTTTATGGGGAATTGGGGCAGTACCCTTTAGAGATTCAAGCGAAGAGCAGAATGTTGCATTTTTGGTTTAAGCTTGTCAATGATGCTAACCAGTCCAAATTATCCTGTGCCATGTATCGTTTTATGTTACATTTGTATAGAGAAAACAAACATGTGTCACCTTTCATTTTATCTGTCAAAACTTTATTAGATAACCTTGGATTGAGTGGTTTGTGGCTACAGCAACCACACACCAATATTTCACAAAACTGGTTTAAATCTAAAGTTTTACTCACCCTAAAAGATCAATTTATCCAACAGTGGTTCTCGCAGCTGGAAGAAAAACAAATATTCAGTAACTATAAATTGTATAAAGATATGTTTTCTTGTGAGGATTACTTCAAAATGTTACCCGAAAACTTATTATTGTTTTTTGTAAAATTTAGAACATTAAATCATAGATTACCCATTCAAACGGGGAGAATCCAAAATATCCCACATAGTGAAAGGTTTTGCTCGAAGTGCGACCACCAAGCTCTAGGAGATGAATTTCATTATGTTTTTGAATGTCAAACGTTTCAGGATGCTAGAAAACGTTATTTGCCAAATTATTGTTTAAAAAACCCAAACGTAATAAAGTTTAATTCCTTATTTCAGTCAAAAAATAAAAGAACTCTCAGTCGTTTAGTTTGTTTCATAAAGGTTATCTTAAAAGAGTTCTGAACCTTAGTTGATACCACGTACCTCATACCACATTCACATTTTTTTTTTTTTTTTTTTTTTTTTAAATTTTCTTCTTCTATTATTCACACATCTTGGTCACCATGTCTGAGTTTATGTCCTAATTGTTTCTTGTCTTGTTTCATATGTCAATATTTGTTAATGGAGATAAGTTAATTAGCGGTTTAAAAAAAAGGATTCATATGTGCAATTCCAGCAACTGTGTTGTGCATGTATATAATTATTATGTGTGTGTGTGTGTGTGTGTGTGTGTGTGTGTGTGTGTGTGTGTGTGTGTGTATGAAGGTGTATCTGTGCATGATGTTATAATGTGCCTGTCTATATGGTGATGAGTACTGTTAAAAAAAAAAGTGTTTTTGTTGTTGTTTTTGTTTGGAGCCTATGTAATACTATGTTGATGTGTACTGTTATGGTGTCTTTTGGGCTATTGTTTGTAATGTTTGATGCCGCAGGTGTGAATGGTACGTGTATGCATTTTCTTGTGCCCCCAGGGTTTTTTGAAATAAAAGTTGATTTGATTTGACTTACACCTCCACTTATTGTAGCTTTTAAAATGTTCCTCTCTCTCCCTCTGCCCCCCTCCCCCTCCCTCCCTTTCTCCTTGTGTGTCTGAGTGCGTGTACGCGCCCTTACACCTCCACTTATTGTAGCTTTTAGTATGTTCCTCTCTCTCCCTCTGCCCCCCTCCCTCCCTTTCTCCTTGTGTGTCTGAGTGCGTGTATGCGCCCTTACACCTCCACTTATTGTAGCTTTTAGTATGTTCCTCTCTCTCCCTCTGCCCCCCTCCCCCTCCCTCCCTTTCTCCTTGTGTGTCTGAGTGCGTGTATGCGCCCTTACACCTCCACTTATTGTAGCTTTTAGTATGTTCCTCTCTCTCCCTCTGCCCCCCTCCCCCTCCCTCCCTTTCTCCTTGTGTGTCTGAGTGCGTGTATGCGCCCTTACACCTCCACTTATTGTAGCTTTTAGTATGTTCCTCTCTCTCCCTCTGCCCCCCTCCCCCCTCCCTCCCTCCCTCCTTGTGTGTCTGAGTGCGTGTATGCGCCCTCACACCTCCACTTATTGTACCTTTTTAAAATGTTATTTGATTATATCGGGATATGTATTCTATTTTGTGTTCTATTTATTCGATTATAACTCGAGCTTTCTGTTCTATTGTATGTGTTCTACTCTATTGCTATAGTAAATCATTGTCTTTTCACATGTCATATTCAGTTTTATGTGTTGGTATGTTTAATTATTATGTTCTTAATGTATGTGCTTATGCCATGCTACACACTAATTTATCATGTTTATGAAATAAGAGAGAGAGAGAGAGAGAGAGAGAGAGAGAGAGAGAGAGAGAGAGAGAGAGAGAGAGAGAGAAAGTGTGTGTGTGTGTGTGTGTGTGTGTGTGCGGGCGTGCGTGTGTGTCTTTATGTGTGTGTTTGTGTGTGTGCACGTTTGCGTATTTTGTTTGATTTTTAATTAGCTTTCGTGCGTACGTGTATGTCTGGTGTGAATAATTGTTAGCCCAGCCTTCTTCATGTTAAATTTAGTTTTGTTTTTGTACTAATCCAAGGCTAAATGGTAAATACGTTCATCCAAATAATGCAAAACAACCGTCGCTACAAGGCCAAACAAGACTCTCTCGGTCTCTCTCTCTCTCTCTCTCTCTCTCTCTCTCTCTCTCTCTCTCTCTCTTCTCTCTCTCGCTCGCTCGCTCGCTCGCTCTCTGACGTCACAGTAACGAAGGAAAACAGACTTGCTCGACGAGAAAAGACCAGAACAAACCGTTTCAAAACTACTTTCAGAATCACAAACATGCCCGCTAAAGTCAAACCATTTTACTCTTAACTAATCGTAGCACTAGAGCGTGCGTACAAGCTCGAAGCCTTGACGTCAGAAAGTCTCGTGCCAAATCTGACTCAGGGTTTTCCGTTCTATTTTTGGGCTGACGTCTGCAAAGTTTAGCTAAAGATTGTGCCGAAAAAACCCAATGGAGAGCGGTTGGTGCGTTTAGTTTGACGGCTGCATTCAACGTCATGACGTCATGAACAATCTGATGACGATTGACATGTTTGTTTATTCGTAGACAAGCAAGAATGTTTGCCCAAGCCAGTCATATATTTAGGCCTACAAGGAAGGGTCGCGCGGGGTAACTTTTACCAAATATGGTCCGAATTGATTTTGATTCGACTTGATTCAGGCAGGAAGTTAAAGTAGAAATAATTTAAAACCGCAGAGACAGACAGAGAGAGAGAGAGAGAGAGAGAGAGAGAGAGAGGATACGCACGCACGCACACGCACACACACACTGCTCGTCCAGACTAAGCACACTGAATGTAGTATTTCCAGCATGTAGGTATAACGACAGGATACAAGACAGGGTGTGAAAAGAAAATGTGATTAACGTCCTCCGGTCTGGAACAGACACATGTGGGACATTATATAGTAGGGTAAGACGGGGTAAAAAATAAAAAAAGCCCATGGGCGGGTAAGAAGCCCATGCCAATTAGTTTCATGAAATGAAGCAAATTTCAGTGAAATTTTGCCCATGAGACGAGCGTTAATGTTTAGCGTTCGTCTCAGGGGCAAAATTTGACTAACATTTGCTTCATTTCATGAGATAATTGGCATGGGCTTCTTACCCGCCGATGGGATTTTTATCCCGTCTTACCCTAGATATAAAGATGGTGGGAACGACCCTGGAGGCAATGCCCGGAGGCAGTGCAACACCAGTAAAGTCCCGAATGTTTAGCAATACAGATGCTATGATTTATCTGAGCTGGAAGAGATGGCGGACATTGAAAGGTAGACCTAAAGTATTCCAGAGAGAAGGGCCCTGAAAGGCTGAAGGTCGTTGACCAAACGATTTGGTTCTGACTGTCAGGATGCGTAGGCTGTGGGACCAAAAATCATTGTCCGATAGGCTACGGACAGCTAATAATTGATATGACACGGACAGCTAATAATTGATATGACACGGACAGCTAATAATTGATATGACACGGACAGCTAAAATTGATATGACACGGACAGCTAATAATTCATGACACGGACAGCTAAAATTGATATGACACGGACAGCTAATAATTCATGACACGGACAGCTAAAATTGATGTGACACGGACAGCTAAACATTGATATGACACGGACAGCTAATAATTGATGAGACACGGACAGCTAATAATTGATATGACACGGACAGCTAATAATTGATACGACACGGACAGCTAATAATTGATATGACACGGACAGCTAATAATTGATATGACACGGACAGCTAATAATTGATATGACACGGACAGCTAAACATTGATATGACATGGACAGCTAATAATTGATATGACACGGACAGCTAATAATTGATATGACACGGACAGCTAATAATTGATATGACACGGACAGCTAAGCATTGATATGACACGGACAATTGATATGACATGGACAGCTAATAATTGATATGACACGGACAGCTAAAATTGATATGACACGGACAGCTAATAATTGATATGACACGGACAGCCAAAATTGATATGACACGGACAGCTAATAATTCACATGACACGGACAGCTAAACATTGATATGACACGGACAGCTAATAATTGATATGACACGGACAGCTAAACATTGATATGACACGGGACATTGATATGACTAAGCTAAACATTGATATGACACGGACAGCTAAACATTGATATGACACGGACAGCATTGATATGACACGGACAGCTAAACATTGATATGACACGGACAGCTAAGCATTGATATGACACGGACAGCTAAACATTGATATGACATGGACAGCTAAGCATTGATATGACACGGACAGCTAAACATTGATATGACATGGACAGCTAAACATTGATATGACATGGACAGCTAAGCATTGATATGACACACAGCTAAACATTGACATGACTGGACAGCTAAACATTGATATGACACGGACAGCTAAACATTGATATGACATGGACAGCTAAGCATTGATATGACAGGGACAGCTAAGCATTGATATGACATGGACAGCTAAACATTGATATGACATGGACAGCTAAACATTGATATGACACGGACAGCTAATAATTGATATGACACGGACAGCTAAACATTGATATGACACGGACAGCTAAACATTGATATGACATGGACAGCATTGATATGACACGGACAGCTAAACATTGATATGACATGGACAGCTAAACATTGATATGACATGGACAGCTAAACATTGATATGACTGGACAGCTAAACATTGATATGACATGGACAGCTAAACATTGATATGACATGGACAGCTAAACATTGATATGACATGGACAGCTAAACATTGATATGACATGGACAGCTAAACATTGATATGACACGGACAGCTAAACATTGATATGACACGGACAGCTAAACATTGATATGACATGGACAGCTAAACATTGATATGACATGGACAGCTAACATTGATATGACATGGACAGCTAAACATTGATATGACATGGACAGCTAAACATTGATATGACATGGACAGCTAAACATTGATATGACACGGACAGCTAAACATTGATATGACACGGACAGCTAAACATTGATATGACACGGACAGCTAAACATTGATATGACACGGACAGCTAAACATTGATATGACACGGACAGCTAAACATTGATATGACACGGACAGCTAAACATTGATATGACACGGACAGCTAAACATTGATATGACACGGACAGCTAAACATTGATATGACACGGACAGCTAAACATTGATATGACACGGACAGCATTGATATGACAGCTAAACATTGATATGACACGGACAGCTAAACATTGATATGACACGGACAGCTAAACATTGATATGACACGGACAGCTAAACATTGATATGACATGGACAGCTAACATTGATATGACATGGACAGCTAAACATTGATATGACATGGACAGCATTGATATGACACGGACAGCTAAACATTGATATGACACGGACAGCTAAACATTGATATGACACGGACAGCTAAACATTGATATGACACGGACAGCTAAACATTGATATGACACGGACAGCTAAACATTGATATGACATGGACAGCTAAACATTGATATGACATGGACAGCTAAACATTGATATGACATGGACAGCTAAACATTGATATGACACGGACAGCTAAACATTGATATGACACGGACAGCTAAACATTGATATGACACGGACAGCTAAACATTGATATGACACGGACAGCTAAACATTGATATGACACGGACAGCTAAACATTGATATGACACGGACAGCTAAACATTGATATGACACGGACAGCTAAACATTGATATGACACGGACAGCTAAACATTGATATGACACGGACAGCTAAACATTGATATGACACGGACAGCTAAACATTGATATGACACGGACAGCTAAACATTGATATGACACGGACAGCTAAACATTGATATGACATGGACAGCTAAACATTGATATGACATGGACAGCTAAACATTGATATGACATGGACAGCTAAACATTGATATGACACGGACAGCTAAACATTGATATGACACGGACAGCTAAACATTGATATGACACGGACAGCTAAACATTGATATGACACGGACAGCTAAACATTGATATGACACGGACAGCTAAACATTGATATGACACGGACAGCTAAACATTGATATGACACGGACAGCTAAACATTGATATGACACGGACAGCTAAACATTGATATGACACGGACAGCTAAACATTGATATGACACGGACAGCTAAACATTGATATGACACGGACAGCTAAACATTGATATGACATGGACAGCTAAACATTGATATGACACGGACAGCTAAACATTGATATGACACGGACAGCTAAACATTGATATGACTGGACAGCTAAACATTGATATGACATGGACAGCTAAACATTGATATGACACGGACAGCTAAACATTGATATGACATGGACAGCTAAACATTGATATGACACGGACAGCTAAGCATTGATATGACACGGACAGCTAAACATTGATATGACACGGACAGACATTGATATGACGGACAGCTAAACATTGATATGACACGGACAGCTAAACATTGATATGACACGGACAGCTAAACATTGATATGACACGGACAGCTAAACATTGATATGACACGGACAGCTAAACATTGATATGACACGGACAGACATGACATGGACAGCTAAACATTGATATGACATGGACAGCTAAACATTGATATGACACGGACAGCTAAACATTGATATGACACGGACAGCTAAACATTGATATGACACGGACAGCTAAACATTGATATGACACGGACAGCTAAACATTGATATGACACGGACAGCTAAACATTGATATGACACGGACAGCTAAACATTGATATGACACGGACAGCTAAACATTGATATGACACGGACAGCTAAACATTGATATGACACGGACAGCTAAACATTGATATGACATGGACAGCTAAACATTGATATGACACGGACAGCTAAACATTGATATGACACGGACAGCTAAACATTGATATGACACGGACAGCTAAACATTGATATGACACGGACAGCTAAACATTGATATGACACGGACAGCTAAACATTGATATGACACGGACAGCTAAACATTGATATGACACGGACAGCTAAACATTGATATGACACGGACAGCTAAACATTGATATGACATGGACAGCTAAACATTGATATGACACGGACAGCTAAACATTGATATGACACGGACAGCTAAACATTGATATGACACGGACAGCTAAACATTGATATGACACGGACAGCTAAACATTGACATGACATGGACAGCTAAACATTGATATGACACGGACAGCTAAACATTGATATGACACGGACAGCTAAACATTGATATGACACGGACAGCTAAACATTGATATGACACGGACAGCTAAACATTGATATGACACGGACAGCTAAACATTGATATGACATGGACAGCTAAACATTGATATGACACGGACAGCTAAACATTGATATGACACGGACAGCTAAACATTGATATGACACGGACAGCTAAACATTGATATGACATGGACAGCTAAACATTGATATGACACGGACAGCTAAACATTGATATGACACGGACAGCTAAACATTGATATGACATGGACAGCTAAACATTGATATGACACGGACAGCTAAACATTGATATGACACGGACAGCTAAACATTGATATGACACGGACAGCTAAACATTGATATGACACGGACAGCTAAACATTGATATGACATGGACAGCTAAACATTGATATGACACGGACAGCTAAACATTGATATGACATGGACAGCTAAACATTGATATGACACGGACAGCTAAACATTGATATGACACGGACAGCTAAACATTGATATGACACGGACAGCTAAACATTGATATGACACGGACAGCTAAACATTGATATGACATGGACAGCTAAACATTGATATGACATGGACAGCTAAACATTGATATGACACGGACAGCTAAACATTGATATGACACGGACAGCTAAACATTGATATGACACGGACAGCTAAACATTGATATGACATGGACAGCTAAACATTGATATGACACGGACAGCTAAACATTGATATGACATGGACAGCTAAACATTGATATGACACGGACAGCTAAACATTGATATGACACGGACAGCTAAACATTGATATGACACGGACAGCTAAACATTGATATGACACGGACAGCTAAACATTGATATGACATGGACAGCTAAACATTGATATGACACGGACAGCTAAACATTGATATGACACGGACAGCTAAACATTGATATGACACGGACAGCTAAACATTGATATGACACGGACAGCTAAACATTGATATGACACGGACAGCTAAACATTGATATGACATGGACAGCTAAACATTGATATGACACGGACAGCTAAACATTGATATGACACGGACAGCTAAACATTGATATGACACGGACAGCTAAACATTGATATGACATGGACAGCTAAGCATTGATATGACACGGACAGCTAAACATTGACATGACATGGACAGCTAAACATTGATATGACACGGACAGCTAAACATTGATATGACATGGACAGCTAAACATTGATATGACACGGACAGCTAAACATTGATATGACACGGACAGCTAAACATTGATATGACATGGACAGCTAAACATTGATATGACACGGACAGCTAAACATTGATATGACACGGACAGCTAAACATTGATATGACATGGACAGCTAAACATTGATATGACACGGACAGCTAAACATTGATATGACACGGACAGCTAAACATTGATATGACATGGACAGCTAAACATTGATATGACACGGACAGCTAAACATTGATATGACATGGACAGCTAAACATTGATATGACACGGACAGCTAAACATTGATATGACATGGACAGCTAAACATTGATATGACATGGATAAGGACATTGGACAGGATCCGGAAATATCTGAGGAAGCTGGAGGAGGGAGGGGGATGAGAGGGGAGAACAATGAACAATGAACAACTGTTTAATGATCAGGCCATCTGCCCATATCATGAGGGAATGGGTAAGTGAGAGGGGAGAGAGATAGGGAAAGGGAATAAAGAGAAAAAGAGAGAGAAAAAAAAGAAACATGGCAAAAAAGAGGAGGGAAAATGAGAAACAAAGGACAGAAAAAAAGGAAAGGAAAAGAAGACAAATGCAAAAAAGTTTTACTCTCTCTCTCTCTCTGTCTCTCTCTCTCTCTCTCTCTCTCTCTCTCTCTCTCTCTCTCTGTCATGACATGGGCATCATGGCCTGGTGCATGAAACCATCCGAATCTGTCTTTGTAGTTGTGAATGAATTAAAATTCATTTAACGTCCTCCGGTCTGGAACAGACACATATTGGACATTTATAGAGATAAAGATGGTGGGAACGATCCTGGAGGCAATGCCCGAAGGCAGTGCAACACCAGGAAAGTCCCGATTTTTTTTTAACAATACAGATGTACATAATCTCTCTGTAGATGTGTGGGTGGGTGCGTGCATGCATGCGCGTGCGTGTGTTTGCTTGTGTGGTACTTTGGTCAGTGACGTTGCAGTCTGTTTCAGTGTGTGTGGTACTTTGGTCAGTGACGTTGCAGTCTGTTTCAGTGTGTGTGGTACTTTGGTCAGTGACGTTGCAGTCTGTTCCAGTGTGTGTGGTACTTTGGTCAGTGACGTTGCAGTCTGTTTCAGTGTGTGTGGTACTTTGGTCAGTGACGTTGCAGTCTGTTTCAGTGTGTGTGGTACTTTGGTCAGTGACGTTGCAGTCTGTTTCAGTTTGTGTGTGGTACTTTGGTCAGTGACGTTGCGTCTGTTTCAGTGTGTGTGGTACTTTGGTCAGTGACGTTGCAGTCTGTTTCAGTGTGTGTGGTACTTTGGTCAGTGACGTTGCAGTCTGTTCCAGTGTGTGTGGTACTTTGGTCAGTGACGTTGCAGTCTGTTTCAGTTTTTTCTTCACTCTGATCGCCGACGTTGGCGCTTCTTCTTTTTCGCCTTCTTCTTTAAAAGTTTCTTTCAGTCAAAATGTTGTTGGGACGAAAATAGCACAAACAGTAGAAACAACGGAGGTTGGAGTGTAGGAAAATGGAAGACTAAAGGGAGGAAACCCTCCATTTTTCTAAAGGCACATAGTTCCCTGCGCAGTTACCCACCTTGTGTAGAGATCTCTACCGTTCATTGTGAAACAGAACCTGGCCACTTTCACAGGGCGTGCTACGTGTGTTTATTTAGAGGGGTAGGAGAGGCGGGGAGGGGGGGGGGGGGGGTGTAGGTTCATTGTGAAACAGAACCTGGCCACTTTCACAGGGCGTGCTACGTGTGTTTATTTAGAGGGGTAGGAGAGGCGGGGAGGGGGGGGGGGGGGTGTAGGTTCATTGTGAAACAGAACCTGGCCACTTTCACAGGGCGTGCTACGTGTGTTTATTTAGAGGGGTAGGAGAGGCGGGGGGGGGGGGGGGGGGGGGGTAGGTTCATTGTGAAACAGAACCTGGCCACTTTCACAGGGCGTGCTACGTGTGTTTATTTAGAGGGGTAGGAGAGGCGGGGGGGGGGGGGGGGGGGGGGTAGGTTCATTGTGAAACAGAACCTGGGACGGTATTCATGTCGAGATAGCATGAGACTTAGCATGATGCTAACTTAGAAGCTCTTCCAAAAGTCCTATTAAATCCTATAGGACATTGGAAGAGCTTCTAAGTTAGCATCATGCTAAGTCTCATGCTATCTCAACGTGAATACCGTCCCTGGCCACTTTCACAGGGCGTGCTACGCCCCTGCATCGACGAAAAACTTGGCGAGAGCCACGAACTTACATTGCAATGTAGGTCCGTGGCGAGAGCACCACGAGCGTATGAGATTTGTGGAGAGCACTCCTAAAAACCGTATGGATTAACCTTACACAGTGGCTACGGGTACGGCGTTGCTGCAACGCACGTTTAGCGAGTCACCAGCGTGATGCCACGTCCAGCAGACACCTAAGAGTCACCAGCGTGATGCCACGTCCAGCAGACACCTAAGAGTCACCAGCGTGATGCCACGTCCAGCAGACACCTAAGAGTCACCAGCGTGATGCCACGTCCAGCAGACACCTAAGAGTCACCAGCGTGATGCCACGTCCAGCAGACACCTAAGAGTCACCAGCGTGATGCCACGTCCAGCAGACACCTAAGAGTCACCAGCGTGATGCCACGTCCAGCAGACACCTAAGAGTCACCAGCGTGATGCCACGTCCAGCAGACACCTAAGAGTCACCAGCGTGATGCCACGTCCAGCAGACACCTAAGAGTCACCAGCGTGATGCCACGTCCAGCAGACACCTAAGAGTCACCAGCGTGATGCCACGTCCAGCAGACACCTAAGAGTCACCAGCGTGATGCCACGTCCAGCAGACACCTAAGAGTCACCAGCGTGATGCCACGTCCAGCAGACACCTAAGAGTCACCAGCGTGATGCCACGTCCAGCAGACACCTAAGAGTCACCAGCGTGATGCCACGTCCAGCAGACACCTAAGAGTCACCAGCGTGATGCCACGTCCAGCAGACACCTAAGAGTCACCAGCGTGATGCCACGTCCAGCAGACACCTAAGAGTCACCAGCGTGACACCTAAGCAAATTTATTCGTCAAATAAAGTTTTTCAGTCTTCAGGCTCTCTCTCTCTCTCTCTCTCTCTCTCTCTCTCTCTCTCTCTCTCTCTCTCTCTCTCTCTCTCTCTCTCTCTCTCTCTCTCTCTCTCTCTCTCCTCGATCAGCACACCCGAAAATTGTTCTTTCATGCGTACATCCAACCAGATATTGACTACGCTTCTACAACTTGGGATTTGGCTAGTAAGAACTGTTTAAAATCACTAGAAACTCTCTATAGACGTGCAGTCAAAATTATACTACTTAAATCATCATCTCTGCAAACCACTGACTATAACACATTAAGCATTCTCCCTTTCAGCTTTAAGACTGATGTCGTCTTAATAAGGCCGTGCTTATGTTTAAGATAATGAATAACCTGGCGCCTCCCTATCTCTGTGAAAAATTCCAAATCAGTAATGCTCGTAATAAAAGTCTAATATTCATTCCTCGTCCAAGAACAGATCTTTTCATGTCATCCCTAACATACTCAGGAGCAAAACTATGGAATGAGATGCCTGCATATATTAAAAACAAGAGCACCTTGGCGTCTTTCC
>CM065684.1:159296-195783 GCA_017654935.2 Phymorhynchus buccinoides
CTTACAAAACAGTATCTCTCAGACCTTGTTCCAGTCCTCACCAGAATCATAAACCACTCTCTAAAAACTGGCACTGTTCCTCCTTGCTTGAAACATGCGCTAGTCATTCCTCTCCTCAAGAAAAACGGTCTCAGACCAGACGAACTGAAAAACTACAGGCCTATCTCTCATCTACCGTTTCTCTCCAAAATCCTCGAAAAAGTTGTCCTTGTACAGCTTGAACGCCACTTAACCCAAAACGATCTGTATGAAGTCCATCAATCCGCGTACAGACAAAATCATAGCACAGAAACAGCACTACTCAATGTCACAGACAGTCTCCTTCGCTCAGCTGACAACAAACTCGCATCACTTCTTACTTTACTCGACCTCAGTGCCGCGTTCGACACTATAGATCACAGCATTCTGCTGCACAGGTTGTCAGTGTCCTTTGGTGTCACTGGGACTGCTCTAGAATGGTTCAGGTCTTACCTGACTGGCAGAACGCAGTCTGTGTCCATTGGCAGCAATGTCTCCTCATCAGTGCCCCTAAAATTTGGCGTCCCTCAGGGCTCCGTTTTAGGTCCTCTTCTTTTCTCCCTGTACATTCAACCCTTGTCCGAAGTCATAGAACAGTACAAAATCCTTCATGAGAAATTCGCGGATGACACTCAACTACTTGACGCAACCGAGGCTGTCGCTTTCCAAAATCTGATCTCCACTTTTGAGTCTTGCTTTCAGTCCATAAAATCTTGGATGCTCAGTAACAAACTCAAATTAAATGACGAGAAGACTGAGGCCGTAGCTGTTGGCTCGCGCTCAGTCTTGGACCAAGTTAGCGTCGCGTCTGTGCAGGTTGGCACAAATACCATTCCCTTCAAAAACAGCGTGAAGGATCTGGGTGTCCATTTGGACAGTTCTTTGTCCATGGACGCCCAGATCAGCCACTTGTGCCGTTCCGCCTACCTCGCTCTGAGACAGATTGCTTCAATCCGTCCTTCACTCTCTGAAAAAGCCGCTACTCAACTAGTATGTTCGTTGGTCTTTTCCAAAGTTGACTATTGCAATGCAACTCTTGCCGGACTCCCCGCAGTTCAAATCAATCGTCTCCAAAGAATACAAAACAATGCAGCCAGACTCGTCCTGAGGAAATCTAAAAGAACCCATGTCACACCCCTTCTGATCAAACTACACTGGCTGCCAATTCATGCTCGCATTGAGTACAAACTAGCAATCCTCGCTTTCCGCCATTTTCAAAACACTTTGCCAACATACCTGTCCAACCATCTCATCACCTATCAACCATCCCGCACTCTCCGTTCTAGCAGCGAGAAACTCCTCAAAGTCCCCCGCATGAAACTTAAGTCCTTTGGTCACCGCTCTTTCAGCTATCAAGTACCCACCATCTGGAATTCGCTCCCCTTCTACCTCCGGTCCGCTCTGTCCCTGTCTGCATTCAAGTCTGGCCTTAAGACTCATCTGTTCAAAAAGTTCCTTTCCCCTTCATAATTTCAATCTCACACACAAACCCCGTGTAAAGTGTGCCTCTGTGTGTGTGTGTGTGTGTGTGTGTGTGTGTGTGTGTGTGTGTGTGTGTGTGTGTGTGTGTGTTCTTTCTCTCTGTCTCTCCCTCTCTCTTTCTCCATCTCTTTCTTTCTCCCCCCTCCCCCCCCTATGCCCTTTCATCCCCCCCCCCCTCTGTCCCCCCCCCCCCCCCTCTGTCTCCCCCCCCCCCTCTCTCCTTCGCTCTCTCTGCCTTTCTCGTAATATTGTTTTACATTCACATATTGTTTTGGGAATTTGTGAGCTCGTATGACACCCCCCCCCCCCTCCCTCCCCGAGAATTTGTGAGTGCATAAATGGCGTGCGTATTGAAAGGGTGAGGTGTGTGGGGGTCTGTTTGTCCATGCCTTTTTTTAATTTTTTTATTTTTATTTTATTTTATTTATCCCCTTCTTTGAAATTGTGTCAATAATGTGTATGTGAAATACTACATCCGTGGGATGAACGGCGTGAGTTGGTTGTTGTTGTTGTTGGGTTGTTGTTGTTGTTGTTGTTGTTGTTGTTTGTTGTTTGTTGTTGTTGTTGTTGTTGTTGTTGTTGGGTTTTTTTGGTGGTTTTTTCCCCCTCTCGTAATATTGTAAAGCGCTCTGAGGATGATTTTTTATCATCGAAGAGCGCTATAGAAGCTTTATTTATTATTATTATTATATGTACGCCATGTTGTTTCCTCCGCATAATGTAAAAATGATTCCCTTCCAATATATAAATCACTTGCATCCAATGAATTAATGTTTAAACGCGGGAGGACAAATTATTTCATTTTATGCGTTTAAATTCTGATATTTTCTTTCCCTATTCATTGGTAATTATTATTACCCTATTGAATGTCATGTTATGAGATAACATGTGGATAAAAATGTGTGTGTGCGTGTGCGTGCGTGCGTGCGTGCGCGTGCGTGCGTGTGTGTGTGCGCGTGTGTGTGTGTGTGTGTGTGCATTTTTTCCCCCCAAATATTTTTGTCATGCATGTTTATGATTTCTTTTGTCTGTTTTGATTGTAGTTTATTTGTGTGGTTGTTTATCGTTTGATTGTAGTTTATTTGTGTGGTTGTTTATCGTTTGATTGTTGTTTATTTGTGTGGTTGTTTATCGTTTGATTGTTGTTTATTTGTGTGGTTGTTTATCGTTTGATTGTTGTTTATTTGTGTGGACGGTTGTTTATCGATTAATTGTTGTTTGCTTGCTTGCTTTGTACGAGGACCTGATGAAAAAGAGCCGTATTTTGTGCTTATTTAGTTATCCTCAATAAACATTCGAGTTTCGACTCTCTCTCTCTCTCTCTCTCTCTAGCAGGTGGGTGATAATAGGGTTTAACGCCCTCTTCGGCCTTTTGGCCATGTGGGGCATTCAGAATTGACTTTAGATACTAAACGCCTAGCAGGTCTAGCAGGTGGTGAGCTTAGTGGTGCTTTAATGTGCCCCTTAGGACTTAAACAAGGTGAAATATGCAGACCTGTGCTATTTCCACTCTTCATTAATGAGATAGCTTGTGATATTATTAATAAGGGAAAACATGGTCTTCAGCTGATACCTGATCTATTAGAATTACTTATCCTGATGTTCGCACTTCGCAGATGATATAATCTTGATATCAGACTCTGTCATAGGGTTACAAAACCAGTTGAAGGTTTTGCATGAGACGTCGACAAGACTTGGACTGTCTGTGAATCTTGATAAATCTAATATTGTAGTGTTTAGGAATGGTGGGCATTTATCAGCAACAGAAAATTGGTTTTAGGGACAAACTAAAGTAAATGTTGTAAATATGTAGGCCTAATAATATTTAGGTATTATTTTGTCAACCAGATTGAATCATTTTCTCATACTTTACATGACATGGCTAGTCGTGCAAGAAGGGGCGTAATTTATATTTTCAGATTGTTAAATTCGATTGGTGAAAGATCTCAAGTATATTTTTCAACAGTTTTGATGCACAAATACAACCGATGTTAAGTTATGGTGCTGAAATCTGGGGTATTATTGCAAACGTAGACATCTTAGAGAAAGTGCATTTATTTGCATTGAAAATATTGTTATATGTGAGTATCAGAACGTCCAATGCAATGGTATACGGTGAGCTTGGACGTTTTCCTTTATATATTAATTTATATGTAAGATCAGTTAAATATTGGTTGAAACTTATTGAGATGCCAGAATACAGACTACCTTTAAAAGCTTATAAAATGTTACTTTTCCTGCATCATCAGAATAGAAACACGTGGGCCACATCTGTCTGGTTTATGCTTCATAAATATGGTTTTGAAGAAGTCTGGGAGAATCAGGGAGTTGGAAATGTAAAGCATTTTCTTGCACTCTTACGTTTAAGACTAGTACACGAATTTAAAGAACAATATGGTGTTCTCAACTTCATGATAGTGAACGTTTCTTTACTGCACTTTCAAAAGTGACCTCTGAAACACATTCAAGCGAGAATCAGTCTTATACGGTTTCGACTCGGTGTGTCACAACTTAATATTCACAACAGAATCAATGTAAGAGAGGAAGACTTAGCATGCCCATTCTGTAAGTCCGAAAGAGAAACAGAGGTCCATTTTGTGTTACGATGTCCCATGTATGATAACCTAAGGCAACAGTATATCCCTGCTAAATATTATAATACTCCATCTCTCTTTAGACTGACTTTATTATTAGCATGTGAAAACAAATCTGTGGTTTTACGTTCAGCTGTGTATTTAGATAAGGCATTCAAGGTACGTTATTTGAATATGCTTGAGTGAATCCTGTATCCATATGTATCGAATGCGCGAGACTGTTAAATTTGATTAATTGTTTGTATATTATAATTGTGAATGTGCATGTACTTTGAAATCAATGATAATTAGCCCACTTTTTTGTAACCATCCCTCGGTGACATGGGCCAATGGCCTATTCATTAAAATCGTTCAGTGTTCAGTGTTCTCTCTCTCTCTCTCTCTCTAGGGGGAGAGAGAGAGGGGGAGAGGGGGAGAGAGAGGGAGAGAGGGAGAGGGAGAGAGGGGGAGGGAGGGATAGAGAGAGGGAGGGGGGAGGGGGGAGAGAGAGAGAGTATGGGCCGTGTGTACGCACGTATTAATTGGTGCATTCCTTCCTGTTACTTGTTTACATTTTTATTAGTTTTTGTGAGTGTGATGTGTTATCAGAGAGTGACAGTGCTGGTGAACGAGGGTGGATGTCTTTGTGAGTGAAAATCATGTTATTTCGTTGCTTTATTTCTTTGCATTCGAATGTTAGTGGTATGACTTTCTTGTTGATTTTAATTAATGTTTTCCATCTTTCATTGTTGCTTTTGTAACGCGCAACGGGCATACTACTATATGGATTTTTAGCGCTATATGAATTATTATTACTATTATCATTATTATCATTATTATTATTATTGCTACTATTATTATTATAGGATTGGGTTTCATCTGGTTATGTATAAGTGTTTATTCCAAAATGTGTGTATGTTAAAGATGAGTATGTAGAATAGGATTTGGTTTTATTCTGTCATGTGTATGTGCTTACATTTACGTTTGATGTATTTTTAAGATTAGCATGTAAAATGGGCTTAGGCTTGATTTTATTATGTGTATCGGCTTTAAATTTAAAATGTGTGGGTTACATGTTACGAGTATGTAAAATAGGATTAGTCTTAATTTTGTGATGAGCTAAGTTTTACTTATGTGCATGTTAAAGACGAGAACTAGAAAGTAGGTTTAGGCTTGATTTCGTTATGAGTAGTATTTACTTTTTAATATGTGTATTCGCTTGCAAACAATATGACTTGGTCTGCTTTTGTTACGAGTGTGTGTTTACTTTTTAATTTGTTTATGCTACAAATGAATAATGTAATGTAGGAATAGGTTTCATGTTGCCATGGGTACATGTATTTACATTTTAAATTGTGCATGCTAAGATGAGTAGGTAAAGTAATATTATGTTTGACTTATTATGTGCACTAGCGCAACGCCCCGTATTGGTAACGCCTAGTACTGGTAACGCCTAGTACAGGTAATGCCAAGTACCGGTAACGCTGAGTACCGATTTCGCCGGGTCCGTGAAATATTATATTTTTACTTTTGTGGCTGAAAACCCAATTTTTAGACCCCTACTACTTTCAAGGCCTACCGATCTCCATGACCTTGACCGTGACCTTGATCGGTATGCAATCATCAGAACAACCGTAAACCAAAGTACCTACATGCCAAGTTTGAAGTCCCTAAGACCAACGGTGTGGACGTTATAGCCCATTAAATATTTTCGGTTTTCAAGGTCATACACCAAGGTGAAGGTCACAACGGCAATAATTTATGCGCGGATGCCTTCCTCTCATGGTGACACGCCACCACACAAAATTGGAAACGATTCGGTGAAGCGGTTCGGGAGATATGCGTAGGACAGAAAACCCCAATTATTAGACCCCTACCACTTTCAAGGCATACCGATCTCCCTGACCTTGACCTTGACCTTCATTGGTACGCCATCAGCAGAACGGCCATAAGGGAAAGTACCTCCATGCCAAGTTTGAAGACTCTAGGACCTGCGGTCATACGCCAAGGTCAAGGTCAGGGTGGCAAAAAGTTTTGCGCGGATGCCTTCCTCTCATGGGGACACACAACCACACAAAATTTGAAGCGATTCGGTCAAGCGGTTCGGGAGATCCTTGGGACAGACAGAAAAGAAGAGCAAAAAAAAAAAAAAAAAAAGGAAACAAACCTGAACGAAAACATACTCCTTTGCGATCGTAGATCGGCAAAGGACTAAAAGGAAAAACGAACTGAAAGCCTACTTAGTTAAACCAGAGAGGTTCTTAATCTGTGGTTCAACCATTGTAGCTCCGTTTTAATAAATCTGGGGACCCACAACTAAAACAAAAAAAGCATTCATTCTTCTCCATGAACACCCCCCACCGTACCCCCCCCCCCCCCCCCAACCATCCCCCGTCCCATGTCACACCCCTTCTGATCAAACTACACTGGCTGCCAATTCATGCTCGCATTGAGTACAAACTAGCAATCCTCGCTTTCCGCCATTTTCAAAACACTTTGCCAACATACCTGTCCAACCATCTCATCACCTATCAACCATCCCGCACTCTCCGTTCTAGCAGCGAGAAACTCCTCAAAGTCCCCCGCATGAAACTTAAGTCCTTTGGTCACCGCTCTTTCAGCTATCAAGTACCCACCATCTGGAACTCGCTCCCCTTCTACCTCCGGTCCGCTCTGTCCCTGTCTGCATTCAAGTCTGGCCTTAAGACTCATCTGTTCAAAAAGTTCCTTTCCCCTTCATAATTTCAATCTCACACACAAACCCCGTGTAAAGTGTGCCTCTGTGTGTGTGTGTGTGTGTGTGTGTGTGTGTGTGTGTGTGTGTGTTCTTTCTCTCTGTCTCTCCCTCTCTCTTTCTCCATCTCTTTCTTTCTCCCCCCTCCCCCCCTATGCCCTTTCATCCCCCCCCCCCTCCCCCCCCCCCCCCCCCCCCCTCCTGTCTCCCCCTCCCCCCCCCCCTCTCTCCTTCGCTCTCTCTGCCTTTCTCGTAATATTGTTTTACATTCACATATTGTTTTGGGAATTTGTGAGCTCGTATGACACCCACCCCCCCCCCTCCCTCCCCGAGAATTTGTGAGTGCATAAATGGCGTGCGTATTGAAAGGGTGAGGTGTGTGGGGGTCTGTTTGTCCATGCCTTTTTTTTTATTTTTTTTTATTTTTATTTTATTTTATTTATCCCCTTCTTTGAAATTGTGTCAATAATGTGTATGTGAAATACTACATCCGTGGGATGAACGGCGTGAGTTGGTTTGTTGTTGTTTTTTTTGTTGTTGTTGTTGTTGTTGTTGTTTTTTTTTTTGTTTTTTTTTTTCCCCCTCTCGTAATATTGTAAAGCGCTCTGAGGATGATTTTTTATCATCGAAGAGCGCTATAGAAGCTTTATTTATTATTATTATTATATGTACGCCATGTTGTTTCCTCCGCATAATGTAAAAATGATTCCCTTCCAATATATAAATCACTTGCATCCAATGAATTAATGTTTAAACGCGGGAGGACAAATTATTTCATTTTATGCGTTTAAATTCTGATATTTTCTTTCCCTATTCATTGGTAATTATTATTACCCTATTGAATGTCATGTTATGAGATAACATGTGGATAAAAATGTGTGTGTGCGTGTGCGTGCGTGCGTGCGTGCGTGCGTGTGCGTGCGTGGTGTTGTGCGTGTGTGTGTGTGCGCGCGTGTGTGTGTGTGTGTGTGTGCATTTTTTTCCCCCAAATATTTTTGTCATGCATGTTTATGATTTCTTTTGTCTGTTTTGATTGTAGTTTATTTGTGTGGTTGTTTATCGTTTGATTGTAGTTTATTTGTGTGGTTGTTTATCGTTTGATTGTTGTTTATTTGTGTGGTTGTTTATCGTTTGATTGTTGTTTATTTGTGTGGTTGTTTATCGTTTGATTGTTGTTTATTTGTGTGGACGGTTGTTTATCGATTAATTGTTGTTTGCTTGCTTGCTTTGTACGAGGACCTGATGAAAAAGAGCCGTATTTTGTGCTTATTTAGTTATCCTCTCCTGTTGAGAAAGGCGCATTCGCCGAAATATCCAGTGGTTTTGTTGTGTCTCTTGTAAGATAACATAACGTCACTTTACACCTGTTGTGTGCTTGTTTGTTTGTTGTATAAACACAACACGTTATGCACAAAAGTCTTATCATTGTGATGTTATGTCATAATTGCAATCAATTGCTTGATTCGGTTTTGTTTATCAGTTTTATAAACGAAGGTGTTGTTCATTTCCTGTACCTCTATATTGCGTGTGAAATTAGCAATGGTCGTTTTGCATGCCCCAATAACGGGTTAATAAAATAGATAATTATTTTAGTTCTAGTCTGGAAGAGGGAGAGGGAGGAGAGAGAGAGTTGAATTGAATGGATTTTATTTATAGAGGGTAATAGAATAAGCAAATATTAATATAATCCAGCGAAAAAAGCATGCAGACCCTTTTTACAACCATCCAACCTATCAACAGCAAAAACCACTTATTGCACATAAGATCTGCAAAACAGTCATACATAGTAACATAATAAAATCGAACCTAATCGTATGTCTCTCTCTCTCTCTCTCTCTCTCTCTCTCTCTCACATACACACACACGCACACACACGTGCACGCGCGCCACTATGTAGTCTAAACAGCACAGCTGTATTATAACCGCCGCAAGCAGCTTACGCGAGGCCAAGTTATAGTAGTAAGGGTAAAGAAGCAGTGAAAGATTTCGGTTTTACATTTCCAAGAAGAAGGCAGCATTTCACCTTCCAAGAAAATGGATCACAAACGTTGTAAGGTCTTTCATTTCAGGGGGGGGGGGGTTCACTTTGACCTGGCGCACGCAGAGAGAGAGAGAGAGTAAGAGAAGAGACCTGAGAGAGAGAGAGAGAGAGAGAGAGAGAGAGAGAGAGAGAGAGAGAGAGAGAGTACTTAACTACTTGGTATTCTAAAAATTTTTCGTCTTCTAAGTTCTTGTTCTTCGGCCATTCAGGCATGTTTCTGTCAATTACGAACGTAGATGCATCATGCTGCTGTTATGCGCCTAAGTAAGGAATAATTAGGCCCAGCATGTCTGACTTCGGGTAGAGGAAATCTTTTTTGAAAGTATTTCTTGAAAAAAGGCAGGAGAATTTCTGTCAATTACGAACGTAGATGCATCATGCTGCTGTTATGCACCTAAGTAAGAATTAATTAGGCCCAGCATGTCTGACTTCGGCTAGAGGAAATCTTTTTGAAAGTATTTCTTGAAAAAAGGCAGGATAAATGGACCGGAAAGGCAGAACGATAGTAGCATGCAAAGGGAAAAGGCAGAATCAAATTTTAAGACTGACAGATTAGAGGTAGTTATAAGCACATAAACTTCCATAAGGTGGGGAACTATTTGTACGGAAGAAATCCTTTAACATAGTTTATTCAACCTAGTATCCCTACCTGGGGGGGGGGGGGGGGGGGAAGCTTGCAAAAAAAAAAAAAAAAAAAATAATAATAATAAAAAAAAATTATTATTTGACGTTCTACTCCCACCATAAAAAAAAAAAAAAACTTCCAGAAGGTGGGGGAACTATTTGTACGGAAGACACCCCCCCCCCTCCCAGTATCCCTAAGGGGGGGGGGGGGGGAAGCTTGCTGCTGCTACTCCCATTAGACCCCCCACCCACACCCCAGTCAGTCTCTCTCTCTCTTCTCTCTCTCTCTCTCTCTCTCTCTCTCTCTCTCTCTTCTCTCTCTCTCTCTCTCCACTGTCTGTATAAAAATAGCTGCAGAGGGCGTAAAATCTCTATTTTTCTCCCACAGCTCGGGGTGGGGAGGCAAGCAAAGAGCCAAAGACATTGAAAAGAAAAGACTGACATCTGGTCCCTTTTCCCTATATGAGTAGTGAGGACAGAAACACTGGTTGTGTCCCTTTTAAACATCTTTATGACATAACACGTCGATAGGCCAGTTGAATTCTCCGTTCAAATTCCAATCCGAGTCTTTGCATAGCCGCCATTGTGAACTACCCCACTAACGATAACTCTATCAGCCAGGCTCGCCGTAACTCTTAAGTAGTCCATCTTCCCCTTTTAGAGTCTGTGGTTATGTGTCAAGTGTTGGTTGAAATTAGCGTCCTGCAAAATAAATCGATTTATAGCGCGTGTTTATGAACGGATGGTGTTGAAATTTTGCACGACGATAGTCACTATCCCTGGTCACGCATGTTCCAAATCTCGATTCAATGTCGGGTCTGGTTACGCCGCGGTTTGTGAAAACGTGAAGCGGCCTGTCGGCGCCCGTATCTCCGGCATTTCTGAATCGATTCGCTTCGGTTTGGCACACGGATTGTCACCGTCCCCGGTCATCTTCCTGCCAAATGCGAAGGCAATCGGCCCAGAAACGCCGGAGATACGGGCGCCGAGAGGCCGGCGGATGCGCGTTTCGCGCATTTGCGAAATCGCGCAAATGACACGGCCGCCTCGGTTGCCGTTACCATCGCCCCGTGAGGGCTCACAGCAAATTTGAAGCGATTCGGTCGAAAAACGGCGGAGTTATAAGGCCCGTTTCGTGTTTCAGACAGACAGGCAGACAGACACACACACACAGACACACACACACACACGGACAGTTGGCTTTTTACTATATGATGATGGGTTTCTTTTCAAATAAGTACATTTTAATGATGAATATATAAAGTATGATTGAGGTGTTTTTTTTATGTTTGTGCACTTTTCTAATTTTGAATGTTTAAAGATGAGTGTGAAAAGTAGGATTGGGTTTTATTTTCCTGTGTGTATGCGCTTACTTTACACATTTTGAATGTTAATAATGAGTATAGGTTTGATTTTGTTATTGATGTGTTACAATATAGGGATGTTTTTTGCATGCTTTATATTACTTTGTATGTGTTTATTTTTGTTTTCCATTTTCTACTTTTATATATGTATTCTGTACAGAGGGCTGGATGTAAAAAAGCATGTTATTGCTTAGTCTATTACCCTCTATAAATAAATAATAATAATAATAATAATAATAACAGTACATTTAT
This sequence comes from Phymorhynchus buccinoides, assembly GCA_017654935.2. Taxonomy (NCBI): domain Eukaryota; kingdom Metazoa; phylum Mollusca; class Gastropoda; order Neogastropoda; family Raphitomidae; genus Phymorhynchus; species Phymorhynchus buccinoides. The sequence continues at coordinate 170,385 of CM065684.1, forward strand.
ATAGCGCTTTACCTCAGATGAGCCCAAAGCACTTTACAATCAATTATTCATCAACAGATAACAAAAAAACAACATTCAAGAGTGACACCAACCACCAACAGCGCATATGCAAAGCAACTCTCTCTCTCTCTCTAACACACACGCACACACACACACACACACACACACACACACACACACACACACACACACACACAAACACACAATTATTGACGCCAACTCGTTCATACCCCATTCGGTAAGCCACAGCAACTGAGCCGCATGGACTGATCACATACACCAACACACATACACAAACACCCTCACACACAACGTACGCACGCAGACAGACACGCACACAAACACACACACACACACATGCGTGCACACACAACCCACAAAACCAAAATACACACAAGCACACATTCATGCTCACACACACACACACACACTCACACACACACACTCACACACACACACACACACGCACCACACAAAACACAGCACAAACCTCTTAAATCAATCTTCCCTCACGTGCACACAACGATAGACAACTGATCAAATATTTAGGGCGCAGCAGGAAAAAGATGGGTTTTAAGAGAGGTTTTGAATGAGGAGACTGAGTTGGAGTGTCGGAGAGGAGAAGGCAGAGAATTCCACAGAGATGGTGCTTGACAAGAAAAAGAACGTTGGCCAGCAGATTTGAGACGGATGGAGGGAATGGAAAGGAGACGAGAATCAGAAGACGAACGTAGTTGGCGAGCTGGGACATAGAGATGAAGAATATCAGAGAGATACAGGGGAGCTTGATCATTCAGTGACTTGAAGGCAAGGAGGAGAATTTTGTAGTCAATACGTGATTGAACTGGGAGCCAATGTAGGGAACGAAGAACCGGAGTGATGTGATCGTACCTAGGGGAGCGAGAAATGAGACGAGCAGCATTATTCTGGACCCGTTGGAGCTTAGAGATGAGAATTGATGGACAGCCAGCAAGAAGTGAGTTACAGTAGTCAAGGCGAGACAGGACAAAAGCACATACTAGAGTCTTCAGGGCATCCTGAGAGAGGAAACGGCAGATGGAACTAATTCTTCGAAGTTCTAGATAGCAAGCCTTGCAAACATTGGAAACATGCTGTTTGAAAGAAAAGGTTTGGTCCAAAGTAACACCTAGATTGCGGACGGATGCCGATAGCTTGAACTGACCACATCAATGTCTACAGAACCTGGGAGAACCTGAGTTTTAATTGTGTGGTTAGAGGCTACAAGAATCATCTCTGTCTTATCAGCATTCAGTTGCAGTTTGTTGTAAAACATCCATGTTTTAACAGCAGAGATGCACAACTTAGAAGAAGAAATCATTTGATCTAATTGACTCAGGTGGGCAGAAATGTACAGTTGATTGTCATCAGAAAAGCTATGATGTAGAATAGAATGCTGGTTGATGATGGCGGAGAGAGGTTGGGTATAAAGAACAAAAAGGATAGGGCCTAAGACTGAACCTTGGGGCACACCGAACTGAAGACCTTTTGGAAGAGATGGAGAACCATTGACAACAACTGTCTGTGTGCGCTCAGAGAGGTAGGAAGAAAACCAGGAAAGAACTGCCCCAGATAGACCAAAGGAGGTTGTGAAGTCTAGAAATGAGGATAGTGTCAAACGCTGCAGACAGATCAAGGAGAGAGAGAAGAGAAACCTTGTTTTCATCCAAGGCAGTGAGCAGGTCGTTCGTTATCTTTAAGAGGGCTGTCTCAGTACTGTGACCTGCTCGATAAGCAGACTGGTTTGGATAGTAGAGATCATTTACCTGAAGATGGTCAGACAGCTGTTTAAGAACCACCTTTTCCGTAAGCTTAGAAATGAATGAAAGATTAGAGACAGGCCGATAGTTCTTTAGATTTTCAGGATCAAGACTAGGCTTCTTTAAGAGAGGTTTGACAACTGCAGATTTGAAATGAGTTGGAAAGCGGCCTGAACATAGAGATTCATTGATGATGGATGTAAAGTAAGGAAGGAAATCATCAAGACACTGGGAGAAGAGAGATGAAGGTAGAGGGTCTAGTTCACAGGTTTTAGTCTGAGTTCGGGTCAAAATCTTCTTAACCTCATCAGCGGAAACAGAACGGAACTCAGACCACATACTGCCAGAAAAGGAGGGATCAGGGACAGAGTCAGTTGATGGTGGAGCAGATTGAGAATCAAGATTGTGGCGGATGGTGGCTATCTTGCTGTGAAAGAAATCAGAGAAACGTTGAGGGAGTTCAGACACAGGGATAGAAGAAGGTAGAGGTGTGGACTTTGGTTTACCAAGGAGGGAGTTGGCTAAACTAAACAATTGACGTGAAGTGGTACAAGCGAGAATTTGGGCATTCAAACAAGAGCATTTGGCCTTATCTATAATGTCAGACACAATTTTGTTCATGGCTCGAAAAATCTGTTTGTGAATTTCAAGTCCAGTCTTAACCCACTGGTGCTCTGCACGACGGCGTTCTTGTTTACCCTGAGTCACCTCAGGTGCCACAGAAGCATACCACGGTGATGGAGGCCTACTGGAGATCTTGCGACGGATGACAGGGGCGTGGAGGTCGAGTAGACTGGTCAGGAGGTGGTGGAGCTGGTCGGCAGAAGGCTGTAGAGATGAGTCAAGTCTGGCCCTGAGGTCAGACATGAAGGCAGTGATGTCGATGGAGGAGATCTTCCTGGTCTCAGCATACACAGGAGGGCATGAAGGGCGAGATAAACGGAGGCAGGAAAGAACACAGAGATGGTCAGAAAAGTCCAGGAAGGAGTCAGGAGCAGTAGACCGCAGGACGTCTTCGTCGTCACGTCTGACGATAACCAGGTCAAGGGTGTGACCTTTCTGGTGGGTGGGGAAGGTCACAGCCTGGTGCAGGTCGAAGTCATCCAGCAGTGCGGTGAAGCGGAGGGTGAGGGGGTCAGTAGGAACATCAACATGAATGTTGAAGTCTCCCATGATGATTGGAACACCGCTGATAGTGTTGCAGTGCTCCAGCAAAGAGGGAAACTCGTCGAGGAAGAGGGAGTCCGAAAGTTTGTTTTTCTTGTTGGGAGGGGGGCGGTAGAGGCAGAAAAGCTGTAGGCAGTGCTGACGGTGAGTAACGGAGAGCTGGGCCAGTTCAAAGGAGGAGTGTGGAATGGGGAAGAGGGAGGTAGAGGTGAGATGGAGGCACAGTTTTTCACGCACGACAAAGGCAATGCCTCCGCCACGTGAAGAGCAAGGATAGGAGATGGTTTTGTAGCCAGGGGGAGAGAGATCAGCGCATTTAGCTTCATCACCCGAAGGCAGAAGCCAGGATTCAGTGATGCAGAAAATATCAACATCGTTCTCTACAATGAAATAATTAATAGAAGAACGTTTCTGTGGGACGCCAACGGAACGGGGGTTAAACTGGGCAACAATAAAATTAGCATCTTTTGTAGGTGAAGCAACGGGAACAGTAAGTAAGTAAGTTAGAAATACTCATCCGTTTGGTAGGTGAAGGGGGAGGGCGAGGAATTGAGCAGACGACAGAAATCTTCCGTTGCTTCCTTTTTCCTCCTCTGCAGCCTCGCGTGCATGGAAGATTAATCCCTATATGCAGATGACGTAGCGTGGCAACAAGGGCAGAGTCAGGGGTCGAAGGTGGTACAGCCAGTAACGCATTGCGGCTGTACTGCAGTGGGGGAGAGGGGGGCTCGCAGAGTGGTGGCGCACGCACGCGTGTTGCGTGCGTGTAGTGGTCAGGCAGAGGGAAGGAAGAGGGAGACTGAAGAAAAAGGATGGTAGGAAATGTAGGCATGGCGTTGTTTGGCCGGTGCTGGAAACATGGCTGGCTTGGAGAAGCCAACAAGCCAACCAGTCTCGTCAAGAAAATAAACCAAATTACTCTCATGTCCGGAGGTACAGAAAACAGCCCAAAATAATGTGCAGTTCATCACGAACACACAGACACAAAACAGCAACTCAAGCACTACTGGAAACACCAACAAAAGAATATTGACGAGAGTAAATGATTCAGCCGGCTAGGCGAAAAACTCCCCCACCGAAAATATTTAAGGGGCTATAACGTCCACACCGTTGGTCTCTCTCTCTTTCTCTCTCTCCCCGTCCCTCCCTCAGTTGAGTCAGACTGTACAGGGGAAGATAAACATCCGGTCTCTCCTATACACTGTATGTATGAGTAGTGAGGACAGAAACACTGGTTATGTCCCTTTAGGCTTTGAAACGTGACACATTTTACACATCGATAGGCCAGTTGAATTCTCCGTTCAAGTTCCAGTCCGAGTTTTTGGATAGCCTCCACTGTGAATAGTGTACACGTCCCCACTAACGATAACTCTATCAGCCCGGTTCGCCGAGCTTTTAAGTACTCCATCTTACCCTTTTAGAATATCTTTGGTTGAGTGACTGATGCTTTGAAACTTCTTGCGGTCGACAACTCTGATCAAAAAAGCAGAAACCATGTTTGTTTTGAAAGTTGTCTCCCGTTTGTTATTGCGCATGTGCAAGACACGTCGAACTCCAAAATGGCAGTCGCCGTGTTGGCAAAATTTAATCGAAAGTGATTAAGTTGGAGTTGGTGAAAAGTAGCGGGAGTCTTCTGGACAGTAATGTTTGGTTTTGACTCGGAAGCAACTTTTGAGTTGATTTAGATAGCAGAAACATCAGTTGAATTAATATGGCGTGGCTGGGGAGAAGTTTTGGAGACAGTGTTTCGTCTTTGACTGGGCAGCTGTCAAACCTGACCAAAGACATTCTGACAGAAGGAACCGAGGAAGTTAGCGGTGGGTATTGTTTACCGAGTGTGAATAGTGTTCATTCCTCGTCAGGTTGAGTGTTTCATATCAAGTAGAATAGAAGTTAGCGGTGGGTATTGTTTACCGAAATAATGGGCGTTGTGTTGTTCATTGTGTTAATAAAGGGAGATTCACAAAGCACTGAGGAAAGAGTTAAAGGAGAGAAGAGAAAAGGGGGCAGAAAATCTGGTGATAAGAGGGAACAAGATCATCGAGAGGAAGGAACAGAGGGACAGGGGTCTCGCATGAAAATAGGTAGCTCGTAAAAATAAGTAGCTCGCTACCTATGACAGTGTGTAAATTTGCGACATTGAGCATGAACCACAAATTTCACTTTTTTCTAGGGTTAGGGTTAGGGTTAGTTAAATGGTTAAAGTACAGAAAAAGTGAAATTTGTGGTTGTCGCAAATACAGACTCTCATAATAGCGAGCTACTTATTTTTACGAGCTACCTATTTTCATGCGACAAGGGGTTCATCCCCAAACAGACAGGGAGACAGAAAGTGACTCTGGACATGAACAGAGACCTGTACATAGTGTAAATAAATGTTTTGGAAAAAGAGAGAATGAGTTTGGAAATGAGACTGAGAGTAGTGATTATTTAAATGTTGTATATTCTAATGTTGATAGCTTCCCAAATAAAAAGATTGAACTGCTAATTAGAATAGATGAATTAAATTTAAAACCCGATATCATAGCACTAACTGAAATAATACCCAAAACAAAAATTGGAGAAGAAATTTTAATAGAAGAATATAACTTACCTGGTTATGATGTATTTAACACTAACAGCACTAGACCCTATAGACTCCGAGTATTATAGAGGGACTGTTCTATATGTTAAGCAGGCATTGAAGCCAGCGGAATGTGAAAATCTTAACAACACAGACTTTGATGAAAGTGTATGGTGCAGCATAGGTGGAATTAACCATGAAAAAATATTAATTGGCTGCGTTTACAGAAGACATAATGAAAATGAGGAAAATACGGACAAGCTTTTCGACTTGTTAAAGGGAAGGAAAGTAAATTCATTTAATAAAGTTTGCATCATGGGTGATTTTAACTTACCCAAAGTAAATTGGAATGATGGAGAGTGCAATCAAACTGACAATTATATTAAAGAAAAAATACATGATGCATTTTTAATACAAAAAGTAAAAAATGCAACAAGAAGGAGGAAAGGTGATAAACCTAGTTTATTGGATTTGATTTTAGTCAGTGACATAAACATGACCACAGATGTTCAAAATTTAGCCCCATTGGGTAAAAGCGATCATGACTTACTATTCTTTCATTTATATATTCCTAGACAAGAACCAGTAAACGACCCTCACTATAAATATGATCTAAAGAATGGCAACTATACAAAAATAAGAGAAGATATGGAAAAAGTAAATTGGTCAAACATTAAATTTGAGAATGTTAATGAAAACTGGGAAAATATTAAAAGTAAAATCCTAAATTCTATGGATATGCATATTCCCCAAATAAATGTCAATGAAACAAAAAGATACAAGCCTTTATGGTTAAATGGGAAAGCTCTTAAAGCAGTAAAGAAAAAATATAATGCCTTTCGAAGATATTTAATGAGTGAGTCTGGAAACGTTTATTTGAAAAAAGGTTGAAAAAGAGAAGAAAAGTAAAAATAAATGCAAAAGGGAATATTTAAAATATATCAAGAAAAGAGACAAAAGTAAAAAACTTACTAGAAAGGCAAAGAAAGATTATGAGAGGAAATTAGCCAGTGAATGCAAATCTAAACCTAAATACTTTTGGAAGTATGTGCAAGAAAAATTAAAAACATCAACAGAGATAGGAACATTGAAAAATGAAAAGGGGGAAACAGTCACATCAGATAAAGACAAAGCAAACACATTAAACTTTTTTTCGAGCGTTTTCACAAGAGAAGATATTTCTAATATTCCTAATGTAGATAGGGAATCAAAATCCAAAGGGAACACATTAATAGATATAGATATTGAGGTGGAGACAGTTAAAAAGAAACTTAAAGAACTGGATACTTCTAAAGCTCAAGGACCTGACCAGTTACCAGCCAGAGTTCTGAAAGAGATAGCTAATGAGATAAGTGAACCATTAACTAAACTATTTAATTTGTCTTTGGAACAGGGAGAACTACCAGATGATTGGAAAAACGCAGAAGTTATAGCTATTTTTAAGAAAGGCACTAGAACAGATCCTGGAAATTATAGACCAGTAAGCTTAACATGTATAACTTGTAAGATACTTGAATCAATTATAAGGGATAAAGTTGTTCTTTATTTGAAAGAAAACAAACTATATTCAGATTGCCAGCATGGTTTTAGGCGCAGAAGGTCGTGTGTTACGCAATTACTTCAAGTCATGGAACATTTTACAAAATTGTTAGATATAGGAGAGACTATAGACATAGACTAGTGTATCTTGATTTTAAAAAGGCGTTTGATTCTGTGCCACACGAAAGATTATTACTTAAATTGTCAGCATATGGAATTGATGGTAGACTATTACAATGGATTAGAAGCTTTTTAACAAATAGAAACAGAAAGTAAGACTAAGAGTAAGTAAATCATGCTTGGAACAAGCAGAAGTAATCAGTGGTATTCCCCAAGGCAGTATTTTAGGCCCAGTCCTATTCACCATATTCATAAATGACTTGCCCGATGAAGTAAATAGTGAATGTCATCTTTGCTGATGACACAAAGCTATATAATACATCTGGTAATAAAGAAATACTACAGTCAGATTTACACTCTCTACAAGCATGGTCAGATAAATGGAATTTATATTTTAATGTCCAAAAATGCAAGGTAATGTAGTATGTACATAGGAAGGAAAAACCCTAAACTGCTAGTAAACATGAGTATTATATGAAGCGGAACTGCACAACAAGTAAAATTAATATATGTGAAAACGAGAAAGACTTGGGAATAACTTTTGATCCAGCTTTGAAATTTGATACACATATACAGAAGGTAACCAGTAAAGCTAACCAAGTAATGGGATTAATCAAAAGATCATTTGACTATCTTCATAAAGATATATTTGTAAAATTATACAAGGCTATGGTTCGACCTCGCATAGAATATGGAAACTGTATCTAACCTAAAAAGACAATCAATAATAATTGAAAAAGTTCAGAGAAGAGCCACAAAATTAGTTAAAGCATGTAAAAATATGTCTTACGAGGAACGTTTAAATTTTCTGAAATTACCATCTTTGAAGGGAAGAAGACCTTATTCAAACCTATAAAATTGTACATAATCTTGATGATATAAATTTTAATGACTTTTTCATAAAATGTACAGTAGACAAAACAAGAAATAGTGATGGTAAATTGTTTCTTAACAGATCTAATACTGACACCCGCAAAAACTTTTTTACTAACCGTGTTGTTCATAAGTGGAATGATCTACCAATTAACATAAAGAATGCACCTAGCATTAATGAATTCAAAAATCTTTTGGACGAAAACCCAAATTTGATAACAAAATTTAAATGTTTTGATGAATAAAAAAAATATATAAAAAAGCCATTCTCTTAAAGATTTATCTTTTTATTAGTTTTTGATTTAAGAGACGCAAACCACTAAATAAATTTTGTCAAGTCAAATTCATCGAGAAGGGGCGTAATAAGGGCCGAGAGGCCTATGCATAGCCCTACATCACCTACCTACCTTCATTCCTCGTCAGAATACTATAAATTAGAATATGTCAGGTCAGGTCAGGTCAGGTATTTGGACGACCAGGCCATGCAGCCTCTCAATGCAAATAGAGTATTGTGTGCAATTACTTCTATAAATTCCTCCTTCTTCCACCCTCTGCAGTGATCAGAGTGATGTACCGATGATCGAAAAGTGATAGGACAAACTGTCCTGAGGAGTGAAGTCAATATTGGATTGTCCTGGCTCTTGAAGAAATCAATAGGACAAAGCGTACCAGTGTTAAAAATTTAATCAGACATTTGTCCTGACAGGGGAGAACACAATAGGACATTTTCAATTTTAATTGGTCAATATCCAATTACCGGGGCCTTGGGACATCACTGCCCTCTGTCTCCACCCCCTCATCTTTTTCTATTTTTTTCTCATGTTTTCCCACAACACACACACACACGTGTAGTTGTACACACACACACATGCACAAACACAGACTCACACACACACATCAAGTGTTGGCGACATGCTGCAGCAGCTACAGTGGCCATCTCTGGCAGAACGCTGCCGCGCCTCCAGGCTGTCCATGTTCTATCAGATCCAGAACGGACTAGCCTGTGTGGACTGTAGCGCTTTGAACTTGAAGCCCATGCCCCCCGCCAACAGGAGACGCAGTCACAACCAACAGTTTCAACGCATCGTCTCAAGGACAGACTACCGCAAATATTCTTATTTTCCCTGTACAATCTGCGATTGGAACGATCTGCCCGCAGAAACAATCCAGTCACCCACACTCAGCACCTTCACCTTGAGGGTGCTGAAACAACATGCCTAAAATCATGCTTCGCCCCCCCCCCCTTGCTCCCCCCCTCCTCCCCTTTCTCGCGCGCGCATGCACAATGTGGGGCCTGCTTGGCGGTCACGCATGATTCATATACATATTCCCCTCTGCATGCATTGTGTGGGGCTCGGGTGTTCCTGGCTGAACTGGGTATGCTTAACGGTCGTGCATGACTCAAGCAGATATCCTTTTCTGCATGCAGCATGTGACTATTGTGAGGCCCGAGCATCGTGCATGACTTACTCCTTCTATCTTGCATCTCACAAAAAATTACACAACCCCTCCCCCACCCATTTCAAATTCAAGCCTACAAAATACTCAGCCAAGTTCATCTTTTCATATCTTTTATATCATCTTAAAACAACAAATGATTATCTAATATTTAATACCTATCTGAACTTATAAAAAAAATACCCAACCAAATTACTCTCTTCATTAAGTTCATATCCTGTCAATATCATTGTAATTCTGTAAACGACAAACGCTTTTCTATTATCTAATATATAAATTCTCAAATTCTGTCTCATCCCGTGCTGCGCATCTTCGTCTTTGAACCCCTATATATCATTATATGTCAATAATTGCTGATAAACGGCAGATGGACATTACTGGAAGAAGAAGAAGACATCCCCCCTACCATAAGACACTCGGCTTCCTACGAAGGAACCTGAAGATAGCCTCCACTGAACTGCGAGATAAATCCTACATGTATGGCATTTGTCAGACCTCTCCTTGGGTATGCTTGCACGGTCTGGGATCCCTTCACTCAGAAGAGTATAGACAAGGTGGAAGCAATCCAACACAGGGCTGCCAGATTTGTCTTAAATAGATATCATAGGACAGCCAGCGTTACCGACAAGCTACAGAGGCTCAGATGGAATTCACTGCAGCAACACCGACAAGCCACCAGACTCACCAATCCATGCTGTATAAATTACTCAATCAATGGCATGGTGAGTGTGAACAGGAGCAAAGTTATACCTCAGCCAGAGCGGCAACGTAGGGGTAATTCACAACAGCTCCTCATCCCCCAGTGTCGGACGCAGTACCGTCAAAGCTCCTTTTTTCCACGAACAATCAAGGAGTGGAACGACCTGCCAGCACCCGCAGTGGAGGCCAGAACTCCAGAGAGCTTCGCAGCCGGTGTCTGGAAGTTCCTCAAAGGACACCCCCTGCTGCACCTGCTGCGGCTGGTGGCCCCACTCAGGGGTCATCAGTCTAACAACCAAGCAAAAGCCAAACCTCCCATCCCCTCTCCCCCCCCCCTCTACTCCCCCCTCTCCCCCCTCCCCTGCTGATTCCCATCAAGCTAGGCGTTTTCCTTTTGTCTGTCCTCTCTTCTCTTTCTTTAATCTTCGGCCTCCTGGCCCTTTCTTCCGGCATATGTGGATGAACCTCCCCGGTTCCGTGGCATAATAATCAGTGTGTTGATTGTGGCCACGTACTGCGAAGAAGAAGATAAGTCCTGTCCCCCAACCATATTCACTGAACCCCACAGAAACCAATAGCTAAACTGGAATCTCCCAGTTTCAACAAAGCCATCAAGGAAACCTGTTAGTGTTATGGCGGTAGTTTTAAGAAAGAAGAGAATATCCACAGCCACCCAGTGACCCAGCGAATGGCATTGTGGTTGATGGCGGTAGTTTTGAGAAAGAAGAAGAAGAGAATATCCACAGCCACCCAGCGAATGGCATTGTGGTTGATGGCGGTAGTTATTGAGATGGCGGTAGTTTTGAGAAAGAAGAAGAGAATATCCACAGCCACCCAGCGAATGGCATTGTGGTTGATGGCGGTAGTTTTGAGAAAGAAGAAGAGAATATCCACAGACCCAGCGAATGGCATTGTGGTTGATGGCGGTAGTTTTGAGAAAGAAGAAGAGAATATCCACAGCCACCCAGCGAATGGCATTGTGGTTGATGGCGGTAGTTTTGAGAAAGAAGAAGAGAATATCCACAGCCACCCAGCGAATGGCATTGTGGTTGATGGCGGTAGTTTTGAGAAAGAAGAAGAAGAGATATCCACAGCCACCCATGACCCAGCGAATGGCACAGCCAGCCACCAGCGAATGGCATTGTGGTTGAAAGTCCACCAGCTATGATTACTATAAAGCCTCGTCGCGTGTTTCAAGAAAGGCCTTCAAAATGTTCACTTCAAACAACCATTTGCTGTCTCTGTCTCCCTCCCTCCCCCTTCCCCTTCCCCATTCCCATCCTGCATTCTTTGGTTCTTCATGTGCCTAGCATAGTATTAGTAGTATTACTACATTACTAGTATTAGTAGTTGGTACCAATTTCAGTTTGGTTCTCCATGTGCCTAGCATAGTATTAGTATTATTACTATATTACTAGTATTAGTAGTTGGTACCAATTTCAGTTTGCTTCAGCACCGTATTCTGAAAGTAGAAACAGTGTGTGTGTGTGTGTGTGTTGTTCTTCAGTTTAACTTCCTTCCACTAAAAAGTAAAAATAGTGATTTAGAGTGTGTGTGTGTGTGTGTGTGTGTGTGTGTGTGTGTGTGTGTGTGTGTGTGTGTGTGTGTGTGTGTGTGTGTGTGTGTGTGCCCATAGAATGAAAAGAAGCATTTCCATGTAAACACACATATCTTTTAATTTGGCCGTACTGCTTTAATGATATGCATACAGTGGAACCTCCCTTATAAAACCCCCACCCCCACCCCTACGACTCCCCACTTAACATCTTCTTCTCGGAGACATTGCCCTTCTTTGTAAGTATTAAAACTACCTCCCTTATACAACTTCTTCCCATTTAAGACCTTATTTTGGATCATTTTGAAGATCTTAAAAGGGAGGTTCTACTGTAGTTCATTCTTCAAGTTCAAGACTTTAATTGAAAGCATTACTTCAAGGAAAAGCCAAGGAAGGTTGTTTTGGTGCACATTAGTTTACAACAATGAAATCAAAACTTCTGTCTCTGTGGTTTTTTTTTATCTCTGGGGTTCTAATATAATTTTTTTCATGGCTTCATCGTTGACTTTAAAAGCTTTAAAATGATAAAAACAGCATGAAAGCCAACATGATTCAGTCAAACGTTCAATGTGCAGGTTTATAGTTTGTTCCATGCACCGAATGAGGAATTTGTTGATCTTCAATATCATCAGAGCCAACATGATTCAGTCAAACGTTCAATGTGCAGGTTTATAGTTTGTTCCATGCACCGAATGTGTTGATCTCCAACATCATCAGAGCCAACATGATTCAGTCAAACGTTCAATGTGCAGGTTTATAGTTTGTTCCATGCACCGAATGTGTTGATCTCCAATATCATCAGAGCCAACATGATTAAGTCAAATGTTCAATGTGCAGGTTTATAGTTTGTTCCATGCACCGAATGTGTTGATCTCCAACATCATCAGAGCCAACGTGATTCAGTCAAACGTTCAATGTGCAGGTTTATAGTTTGTTCCATGCACCGAATGAGGAATTTGTTGATCTCCAATATCATCAGAGCCAACATGATTCAGTCAAACGTTCAATGTGCAGGTTTATAGTTTGTTCCATGCACCGAATGTGTTGATCTCCAACATCATCAGAGCTTCTGGGGGTTGACATCCTTGTGTGAAAGGAAGTCTTTATCCTGTTTTATGCCGCTTCAATAGCTTGGTGTGGATCAATTTGATGTCAATACAGTTTTTGTCTGAATGTGTGTGTGTGTGTGTGTGTGTGTGTGTGTGTGTGTGTGTGTGTGTGTGTGTGTGTGTGGGTGTGTGTGTGTGTGTGGTGTGTTGTGTGTTGGGCTAGTGTGAGGTGCATGATCCTTGCATGGGGTGTAGAGCCACAATGCCTCCAGATAGCGCCTCTGCCTGTTGATAATGACCCTTAACTGGAAGACCCGGTGGATGATCTTGCCATTGGGGTGTAAAGCCATAATGCCCCAGTCACCCTGACTGGCCTGAGGCCCATGGTCATAAAGATCTCAGTCAGATTATGTGGGGGGAAAGTTGAGTGCTAGCTGCAAGGCAATAGCTAATGTGGCTAAGGCTGTGGGCATTGTCATTATTCATTAAATGCATGTGATGGCAACTTTAGTATTACCCATTAGTAATTATCTTGAGCACTAGTACTAGTGTTTTTTTTCTGTCGCCCGAGGAACACCCCTTTCCCTTCCACAAAGGACCTTCTCCAGCCCCCCCCCCGACTGATGAATGGCAAAAAGAAGAACAACCAAGCACTCCACCTTTCCATCCCCCCCCCCCCCCCCCCCCCCCCCCCCCCCGCCCCCCCCCCCCCCCCCCCCCCCCCCCGACTGACGAATGGCGAAGAAGAACAACCAAGCACTCTCTTTCCATTCACATCACCCCCCCCCGACTGATGAATGGGCAAAAGAAGAACAATCAACACTCCATCCTTTCCATTCACTCCCCGCCCCCCCCCACCCCCCCCCCCCCCCCCCCCCCCCCCCCCTGATGAATGGCCCCCCCCCCCCCCCCCACCCCCCCTTCCCCCCCCCCCCATTCCCCCCCCCCCCCCCCCCCCCCCCCCCCCCCCCCCCCCCCCCCCCCCGCCCCCAGACTGATGAATGGCAAATGAAGAAACAAGCACTCCACCTTTCCATTCTCTTTTTGCAGCGTAAGCAATGCTTTTCTTGGCCTTTGGGGACCTTCTCCAATGCCAGCTGTCCGCAAATGCTTTAATTGATTAATTGGCCAAGAGTGGGGACATACCCTGGGCAAGGCTTCTCAGTATGATGCTAACCCAGTCCACTGCAATAGCCCCTCTGCTATCTGGCAATCATAGTCGGAAACTGCAGACAGGTGTACCTCTTTGGCAGTGCACATGCACTCACCATGACTCTTTTAATGCTGGGAGAATAAACCGTGACTCTCTTAATGTTTTACCAGTGACGTCATGCTGGGAGAATAAACCGTGACTCTCTTAATGTTTTACCAGTGACGTCATGTTGGGAGAATAAACCGTGACTCTCAATGATTTACCAGTGACGTCATGCTGGGAGAATAAACCGTGACTCTCTTAATGTTTTACCAGTGACGTCATGTTGGGAGAATAAACCGTGACTCTCTTAATGATTTACCAGTGACGTCATGTTGGGAGAATAAACCGTGACTCTCTTAATGATTTACCAGTGACGTCATGTTGGGAGAATAAACCGTGACTCTCTTAATGATTTACCAGTGACGTCATGCTGGGAGAATAAACCGTGACTCTCTTAATGTTTTGCCAGTGACGTCATGCTGGGAGAATAAACCGTGACTCTTAATAGTGACGTCATGCTGGACCGTGACTCTCTTAATGATTTACCAGTGACGTCATGCTGGGAGAATAAACCATGACTCTCTTAATAGTGACGTCATGCTCGGAGAATAAACTGTGACTCTCTTAATAGTGACGTCATGCTGGGAGAATAAACCATGAATCTCTTAATAGTGATGTCATGCTGGGAGAATAAACCATGACTCTCTTAATAGTGACGTCATGCTGGGAGAATAAACCGTGACTCTTAATAGTGACGTCATGCTGGGAGAATAAACTGTGACTCTTAATAGTGATGTCATGCTGAACCGTGACTCTTAATGATTTACCAGTGACGTCATGCTGGGAGAATAAACCGTGACTCTCTTAATAGTGACGTCATGTTGAACCGTGACTCTCTTAATGATTTACCAGTGACGTCATGCTGAAAGAATAAACCGTGACTCTTAATAGTGAAGTCATGCTGGGAGAATAAACCGTGACTCTCTTAATAGTGATGTCATGCTGGGAGAATAAACCATGACTCTCTTAATAGTGATGTCATGCTGGAAGAATAAACCGTGACTCTCTTAATAGTGATGTCATGCTGGGAGAATAAACCATGACTCTCTTAATAGTGATGTCATGCTGGGAGAATAAACCGTGACTTAATGTTTTACCAGTGACATCATGCTGGGAGAATAAACCGTGATTCTCTTAATAGTGATGTCATGCTGGGAGAATAAACCGTGACTTAATGTTTTACCAGTGACGTCATGCTTGGAGAATAAACCGTGACTCTTTAATAGTGACGTCATGCTGAACCGTGACTCTCTTAATGTTTTACCAGTGACGTCATGCTGGGAGAATAAACCGTGACTCTCTTAGTGTTTTACCAGTGACGTCATGCTGGGAGAATAAACCGTGACTCTCTTAATGTTTTACCAGTGACGTCATGCTGGGAGAATAAACCGTGACTCTCTTAATGTTTTACCAGTGGCGTCATGCTGGGAGAATAAACCGTGACTCTTAATGTTTTACCAGTGACGTCATGCTGGGAGAATAAACCGTGACTCTTAATGTTTTACCAGTGACGTCATGCTGGGAGAATAAACCATGACTCTTAATGTTTTACCAGTGACGTCATGCTGGGAGAATAAACCGTGACTCTCCTAATGTTTTACCAGTGACGTCATGCTGGGAGAATAAACCGTGACTCTCTTAATGTTTTACCAGTGACGTCATGCTCGGAGAATAAACCGTGACTTAATGATTTACCAGTGACGTCATGCTGGGAGAATAAACTGAATGCAAGTACAGGTGGGGGCGGGGTAAGCTATCAACAAATTATAGCTCTGCTGGCCGGAATATCATCTACCCCCTCTGCTATCTGGCAGTCATGGTCGGAAACGACTGACTGGCATTCCAAAGTAAACATTGCTGTTATGAACTAACCACTGAGTCTCTCTCTGTCTCCTCTCTCTCTGTCTCTCTCTCTCTCTGTCTCTCTCTCTCTCTCCTCTCTCTCTCTCTCTCTCTCTCTCTCTCTCTCTCTCTCTCTCTCTCTCTCCCTCTCTCTCTCTCTCTCTCTCTCTCTGCTCTCTCTCTCTCTCTCTCTCTCTCATCTTCTCTCTCTCTCTCTCTCTCTCTCTCCTCTCTCTCTCTCTCCTTGTTGTAGTGTTGTTCAATGGATTGGGTTCAGGGTAAAGGCCCGACCTTGGTCAGTTGGTTTGATATTAACCTCACAGTGACTGTGTGAGTGAGGTAACTGGCCGCTCAATGCTCACCTCTCTTTTGTGCATTGGTCAGTCTACATATGTGTGTATATATCCTCCATGTCATAAATGTACTGTGCATATAACCTCCATGCATGTCATACATGTACTGTGCATATAAGTTATAACCTCCATGTCATAAATGTACTGTGCATATATCCTCCATGTCATAAATGTACTGTGCATATAACCTCCATGTCATAAATGTACTGTGCATATAACCTCCATGTCATAAATGTACTGTGCATATAACCTCCATGTCATAAATGTACTGTGCATATAACCTCCATGTTATAAATGTACTGTGCATATAACCTCCATGTCATAAGTGTACTGTGCATATAACCTCCATACATGTCATAAATGTACTGTGCATATAATTTCCATGTCATATTGTACTGATCGATTAATTCTTCACCACATTACAGTTGTGGTTATTGAGTGGAGTTCAATCTTTGCTTTATCAGCTTATACAAGAAAGATGTGCATTTAGAAAAGTAATTGTGCTTATGTGCGCAAAAAGGCTAACCTTTCACCTCTGGATCAGTGGATTATTCTCCAAAAGTATGCATACTGTTATTAGTTATGTAGATATTCAATGAGAGTTCTGTCTAATTTTTACAGAGATTAGTGAGTAGTCTAGAAAAAAATGATGCTTTTGACGTTTTGCATAGAGTTGGCTGAAGTGGATAGAGGATTACAGTTCACACTGTTCCATACAGCATAGAGTTGGCTGAAGTGGATAGTGGAATAGTTTTTGTTTTGTTTTTGTTTTTTCTTTTGAGCCGGAGATCAGATTTTTTGTTTTCTACATTAAGAAAACAAATTGGGGAGTTTCGTTCGAGGTTTATATCTATTCTTTATCATAAACATAACACACATTAATCTCTCTAATAACATGTTATAATAACATGGACTCTCTCGCTCTCTCTCTCTCTCTCTCTCTCTCCTCTTCTCTCTCTCTCTCTCTCTCCTTTCTCTTCTCCTTCTCTCCTCTCTCTCTCTCTCTCTCTCTCTCTCACTCTCTCTCTCTCTCTCTCTCTCTCTCTCCTCTCTCTCTCTCTCTCTCCCTCTCTCTCTCTCCATCGTTTTCGCCTTGTAGGTAGCAGGCCTAGGTGGTTCCTTTCTTCTGTGCATGGATGCTCTTCAGGCTTGATCTTAGGTTCCCCTTCATTTCACTGTTTTTCTGCGGCTGGCTTGCTGCGTTCTTTGTTCGTTCGGTTCTTCACTCACGGGTCGCTTGGGCGGATCGTGGCTGGAGGGTGAGCGAGTCCAGTGATAGGCCTATGGGTTGGGTGTAAATTGTGTGCCGCGTGGGTTGTGTCTCTGCACCTTTGGCTTTCCGATGGCTGCAGCGCTGCCTGGGTTCTTTCTCTCCTCTCTGCGACTGCGAAGGCCTACTTGATGCCAAAGCAATACATTGCTACTATATTCATACATACACATAATGTTTCTAAGCTTAAACAATAATATAAATACAAATGATTATAATAACATTAATTTCCCTGTGTTCGTCATTTCATAATAGCAATAATGTCCCCGTGTTCGTCATTTCATAATAGCAATAATTTCCCTGTGTTCGTCATTTCATAATAGCAATAATTTCCCCGTGTTCGTCATTTCTCCAGTGGCTCTTTTCATTTTTTTTCCTCTTGTATTTCTAGTTCTTTTATTTGTCTTCTTCATTTCACATCATCATGCACATTTGTTATATACTTTGAATGTTTCCTTCCCCTTCTCACTCTCTTTCTCTCTCTCTCTCTGTGTGTGTGTGTGTAGCAGTGCGTACGTACGTGTGTGGGTGCGTGTAGTTGTGGACCAACGATGATGTGTGGCGTATGTTGTGTATGTGTTTGTGTGTGTGTGTGATTGTGTGTGTGTGTGAGAGAGAGAGTGGGGTATTGTGTGTGCCAGTGTGTCTGTGCTCGTGTGTGTGTGTTTGTGTTTGTGTGTGTTTGTGAGTGTCTGTGTGTGTGTGCTTGTGCGTGTGCGTGTGTATGCGTGCGAGAGTGTGTTGAATCCTACATAGACCGTAACTGAAGTTCAGTCTCAAATATTAAATCTAAGTTTTTACACTTTCCGTACTTAAATTTTGATATGGACAGCTTGGCGATTAAGAGGACGTTATTAACGGCTTTCCTGGTTCTATCTGAAAAGATGACTGTTTTTGGTAACCCAAACAGCGCCGTTGTTGCGCTCATGGGAACTGAATAGTCATAGTGGAATAGAGTTGACACTGTTCCATGTAGCATAGAGTTGGCTGAAGTGGATAGTGGAATAGAGTTCACACTGTTCCATGCAGCATAGAGTTGGCTGAAGTGGATAGAGGAATAGAGTTCACACTGTTCCATGTAGCATAGAGTTGGCTGAAGTGGTAGTGGAATAGAGTTCACACTGTTCCATACAGCATAGAGTTGGCTGAAGTGGATAGTGGAATAGAGTTCACACTGTTCCATGTAGCATAGAGTTGGCTGAAGTGGATAGTGGAATAGAGTTCACACTGTTCCATGTAGCATAGAGTTGGCTGAAGTGGATAGAGAAATAGAGTTCACACTGTTCCATGCAGCATAGAGTTGGCTGAAGTGGATAGAGGAATAGAGTTCACACTGTTCCATACAGCATAGAGTTGGCTGAAGTGGATAGAGAAATAGAGTTCACACTGTTCCATGCAGCATAGAGTTGGTTGAAGTGGACAGAGGAATAGAGTTCACACTGTTCCATGCAGCATAGAGTTGGCTGAAGTGGATAGAGGAATAGAGTTCACACTGTTCACACTGTTCCATGCAGCATAGAGTTGGCTGAAGTGGATAGAGGAATAGAGTTCACACTTCACACTGTTCCATGCAGCATAGAGTTGGCTGAAGTGGATAGAGGAATATAGTTCACACTGTTCCATGCAGCATAGAGTTGGCTGAAGTGGATAGAGGAATTGAGTTCACACTGTTCCATGCATCATGATAGAGTTGGCTGAAGTGGATAGAGAAATAGAGTTCACAATAGAGTTCACACTGTTCCATGCAGCATAGAGTTGGCTGAAGTGGATAGAGGAATAGAGTTCACACTGTTCACAGAGAGCTGTTCCATGCAGCATAGAGTTGGCTGAAGTGGATAGAGGAATAGAGTTCACACTGTTCCATGCAGCATAGAGTTGGCTGAAGTGGATAGTGGAATAGAGTTCACACTGTTCACACTGTTCCATGCAGCATAGAGTTGGCTGAAGTGGATAGAGGAATAGAGTTCACACTGTTGCAGACAGCATAGAGTTGGCTGAAGTGGATAGAGGAATAGAGTTCACACTGTTCCATGTAGCATAGAGTTGGCTGAAGTGGATAGAGGAATAGAGTTCACACTGTTCCATGGCAGCATAGAGTTGGCTGAAGTGGATAGAGGAATAGAGTTCACACTGTTCCATGCAGCATAGAGTTGGCTGAAGTGGACAGAGGAATTGAGTTCACACTGTTCCATGCATCATGATAGAGTTGGCTGAAGTGGATAGAGAAATAGAGTTCACACTGTTCCATGCAGCATAGAGTTGGCTGAAGTGGATAGAGGAATAGAGTTCACACTGTTCACACTGTTCCATGCAGCATAGAGTTGGATGAAGTGGACAGAGGAATAGAGTTCACACTGTTCCAGTTGGCGGTTCACACTGTTGCAGACAGCATAGAGTTGGCTGAAGTGGATATAGGAATATAGTTCACACTGTTGCAGACAGCATAGAGTTGGCTGAAGTGGATAGAGAAATAGAGTTCACACTGTTCCATGCAGCATAGAGTTGGTTGAAGTGGATAGAGGAATAGAGTTCACACTGTTCACACTGTTTCCATACAGCATAGAGTTGGCTGAAGTGGATAGAGGAATAGAGTTCACACTGTTCCATGCAGCATAGAGTTGGCTGAAGTGGATAGAGGAATAGAGTTCACAGTTCACACTGTTCCATGCAGCATAGAGTTGGCTGAAGTGGATAGAGTTGGGAAGTGGATAGAGTTCACACTGTTCACACTGTTCCATGTAGCATAGAGTTGGCTGAAGTGGATAGAGGAATAGAGTTCACACTGTTCACACTGTTCCATACAGCATAGAGTTGGCTGAAGTGGATAGAGGAATAGAGTTCACACTGTTCCATGCAGCATAGAGTTGGCTGAAGTGGATAGAGGAATAGAGTTCACACTGTTCACACTGTTCCATGCAGCATAGAGTTGGCTGAAGTGGATAGAGGAATAGAGTTCACACTGTTCACACTGTTCCATGCAGCATAGAGTTGGCTGAAGTGGATAGAGGAATAGAGTTCACACTGTTCCATGCAGCATAGAGTTGGCTGAAGTGGATAGAGGAATAGTTCACAGTTCACACTGTTCCATGCAGCATAGAGTTGGCTGAAGTGGATAGAGGAATAGAGTTCGCACTGTTCCACAGCATAGAGTTGGCTGAAGTGGATAGAGAAATAGAGTTCACACTGTTCCATGCAGCATAGAGTTCCATGAAGTGGATAGAGGAATAGAGTTCACACTGTTCCATGCAGCATAGAGTTGGCTGAAGTGGAGAGAGGAATAGAGTTCACACTGTTCCATGCAGCATAGAGTTGGCTGAAGTGGATAGAGGAATAGAGTTCACACTGTTCACACTGTTCCACAGCATAGAGTTGGCTGAAGTGGATAGAGGAATAGTTCACAGTTCCATGCAGCATAGAGTTCACACTGTTCCATGCAGCATAGAGTTGGCTGAAGTGGATAGAGGAATAGAGTTCACACTGTTCCATGCAGCATAGAGTTGGCTGAAGTGGATAGAGGAATAGGTCACACTGTTCACACTGTTCCATGCAGCATAGAGTTGGCTGAAGTGGATAGAGGAATAGAGTTCACACTGTTCCATCCATGCAGCATAGAGTTGGCTGAAGTGGATAGAGGAATATAGTTCACACTGTTCCATGCAGCATAGAGTTGGCTGAAGTGGATAGAGGAATAGAGTTCACACTGTTCCATGCAGCATAGAGTTGGCTGAAGTGGATAGAGGAATAGAGTTCACACTGTTCCACTGTTCCACAGCATAGAGTTGGCTGAAGTGGATAGAGGAATATAGTTCACACTGTTCCATGCAGCATAGAGTTGGCTGAAGTGGATAGAGGAATAGAGTTCACACTGTTCCATGCAGCATAGAGTTGGCTGAAGTGGATAGAGGAATAGAGTTCACACTGTTGTTCCATGCAGCATAGAGTTGGCTGAAGTGGATAGAGGAATAGAGTTCACACTGTTCCATGCAGCATAGAGTTGGTTGAAGTGGATAGAGGAATAGAGTTCACACTGTTCACATGTTCCAGCATAGAGTTGGCTGAAGTGGATAGAGGAATAGAGTTCACACTGTTCCATGCAGCATAGAGTTGGCTGAAGTGGATAGAGGAATAGAGTTCACACTGTTCCATGCAGCATAGAGTTGGCTGAAGTGGATAGAGGAATAGAGTTCACACTGTTCCATGCAGCATAGAGTTGGCTGAAGTGGATAGAGGAATAGTACACACTGTTCCATGCAGCATAGAGTTCTGAAGTGGATAGAGGAATAGAGTTCACACTGTTCCATGCAGCATAGAGTTGGCTGAAGTGGATAGAGGAATAGAGTTCACACTGTTCCACGGCCATACAGCATAGAGTTGGCTGAAGTGGATATAGGAATTGTGTTCACACTGTTCATGCCAGCATAGAGTTGGCTGAAGTGGACAGAGGAAATAGAGTTCACATTGTGTTGAGATCATGAACAGATTTAGGAGGAAAATAGAGGATAGAAAAAATAGATAGAGTTCTAACACTGTTTTACAGAATAGAGTTGTGTGCTGAAGTGGATAGAGAAATAGAGTTCACACTGTTCCACCTGCAGCATAGAGTTGGCTGAAGTGGATTCGAGGAATGATTGGTTTATTGTGTTGAGATCATGAAACAAACAGACCTTGATGGTGTTCATTTTATTGTGACGGAGACATGAACAGACCTGGATGGTGTTCATTTTATTGTGTTCCAGATCATGCCACAGACCTGGATGGTGTTCACTTTTATTGTGTTCAGATCATGCCAACAGACCTTGATGGTGTTCACTTTATTGTGTTGAGATCATGAACAGACCTTGATGGTGTTCATTGTTTGTTTTTGTTCACTTTATTGTGTTCAGATCATGAACAGACCTTGATGGTGTTCACTTTATTTTCCTCAGATCATGCCACAGACCTTGATGGTGTTCACTTTATTGTGTTCAGATCATGAACAGACCTGGATGGTGTTCACTTTATTGTGTTCAGATCATGAACAGACCTTGATGGTGTTCATTTTATTGTGTTCAGATCATGAACAGACCTTGATGGTGTTCACTTTATTGTGTTCAGATCATGCCACAGACCTGGATGGTGTTCACTTTATTGTGTTCAGATCATGAACAGACCTTGATGGTGTTCACTTTATTGTGTTCAGATCATGAACAGACCTTGATGGTGTTCACTTTATTGTGTTCAGATCATGCCACAGACCTTGATGGTGTTCACTTTATTGTGTTCAGATCATGAACAGACCTGGATGGTGTTCACTTTATTGTGTTCAGATCATGAACAGATCTTGATGGTGTTCACTTTATTGTGTTCAGATCATGAACAGATCTTGATGGTGTTCACTTTATTGTGTTCAGATCATGAACAGATCTTGATGGTGTTCACTTTATTGTGTTCAGATCATGAACAGACCTTGATGGTGTTCACTTTATTGTGTTCAGATCATGCCACAGACCTTGATGGTGTTCACTTTATTTTCCTCAGATCATGCCACAGACCTGGATGGTGTTCACTTTATTGTGTTCAGATCATGCCACAGACCTTGATGGTGTTCACTTTATTGTGTTCAGATCATGAACAGACCTGGATGGTGTTCACTTTATTGTGTTGAGATCATGAACAGACCTTGATGGTGTTCACTTTATTGTGTTCAGATCATGCCACAGACCTGGATGGTGTTCACTTTATTGTGTTCAGATCATGAACAGACCTGGATGGTGTTCACTTTATTGTGTTCAGATCATGAACAGACCTTGATGGTGTTCACTTTATTGTGTTCAGATCATGAACAGACCTGGATGGTGTTCACTTTATTGTGTTCAGATCATGCCACAGACCTTGATGGTGTTCACTTTATTGTGTTCAGATCATGAACAGATCTTGATGGTGTTCACTTTATTGTGTTCAGATCATGAACAGACCTTGATGGTGTTCACTTTATTGTGTTCAGATCATGCCACAGACCTGGATGGTGTTCACTTTATTGTGTTCAGATCATGCCACAGACCTTGATGGTGTTCACTTTATTGTGTTCAGATCATGCCACAGACCTGGATGGTGTTCACTTTATTGTGTTCAGATCATGAACAGACCTTGATGGTGTTCACTTTATTGTGTTCAGATCATGAACAGACCTTGATGGTGTTCACTTTATTGTGTTCAGATCATGAACAGACCTTGATGGTGTTCACTTTATTGTGTTCAGATCATGAACAGACCTTGATGGTGTTCACTTTATTGTGTTCAGATCATGAACAGACCTTGATGGTGTTCACTTTATTGTGTTCAGATCATGAACAGACCTGGATGGTGTTCACTTTATTGTGTTGAGATCATGAACAGACCTTGATGGTGTTCACTTTATTGTGTTCAGATCATGCCACAGACCTGGATGGTGTTCACTTTATTGTGTTCAGATCATGCCACAGACCTTGATGGTGTTCACTTTATTGTGTTCAGATCATGCCACAGACCTTGATGGTGTTCACTTTATTTTCCTCAGATCATGCCACAGACCTTGATGGTGTTCACTTTATTTTCCTCAGATCATGCCACAGACCTTGATGGTGTTCACTTTATTTTCCTCAGATCATGCCACAGACCTTGATGGTGTTCACTTTATTGTGTTCAGATCATGAACAGACCTGGATGGTGTTCACTTTATTGTGTTCAGATCATGCCACAGACCTTGATGGTGTTCACTTTATTTTGTTCAGATCATGCCGCAGACCTGGATGGTGTTCACTTTATTGTGTTCAGATCATGAACAGACCTTGATGGTGTTCACTTTATTGTGTTCAGATCATGCCACAGACCTTGATGGTGTTCACTTTATTGTGTTCAGATCATGAACAGACCTTGATGGTGTTCACTTTATTTTCCTCAGATCATGCCACAGACCTTGATGGTGTTCACTTTATTTTCCTCAGATCATGCCACAGACCTTGATGGTGTTCACTTTATTTTCCTCAGATCATGCCACAGACCTTGATGGTGTTCACTTTATTGTGTTCAGATCATGAACAGACCTTGATGATGTTCACTTTATTTTCCTCAGATCATGCCACAGACCTTGATGGTGTTCACTTTATTTTGCTCAGATCATGCCACAGAGCTGAGTCTGGCCAAGGAACAGATCATCACCTTGCAGAGCACACAGGCCTCTCAGAGAACAGAGGTAATGAACAGAGCACAACAGAGGTAATGAACAATGTGTCATTAGATTAACCCCTTCACTGACATCACACAGGCCTCCCAGAGAACAGAGGCTATAAACAATGTGTCATTAGATTAACCCCTTCACTGACATCACACAGGCCTCCCAGAGAACAGAGGTAATGAACGATGTGTCATTAGATTAACCCCTTCACTGACATCACACAGGCCTCCAAGACAACAGAGGTAATGAACAATGTGTCATTAGATTAACCCCTTCACTGACATCACACAGGCCTCCCAGAGAACAGAGGTATTGAACAAAGCAAATGTTTTCATTGTGTAAAAAAAGCTGAGGGGTGTAGAGGAAATATTTGACTGAATTGACTTTCTATCCTGGTCTTTCCCCTCTGGTTCCTACATCTGCTTGAAATGCACAAACTGGAGGCCTCAGTTTTATCTTGGTCTTTCCCCTCTGGTTCCTACATCTGCTTGAAATGCACAGAGTGGAGACCTCAGTTTTATCTTGGTCTTTCCCCTCTGGTTCCTACATCTGCTTGAAATGCACAAACTGGAGGCCTCAGTTTTATCCTGGTCTTTCCCCTCTGGTTCCTACATCTGCTTGAAATGCACTAACTGGAGGCCTCAGTTTTATCTTGGTCTTTCCCCTCTGGTTCCTTCATCTGCTTG
>CM065684.1:196283-198783 GCA_017654935.2 Phymorhynchus buccinoides
CTATCAAAACGGTGTAGGGCCTCAGACCAAGAATCAATGCAAGATGGCCCTCAAACATTCATTGAACCTTTCCGGGACAATTAACAATATGCAATCTAGACCAGTCGGGCATTATGATGAGAATAACAATTGAAAAAACATAAACAAAGCATGTTAATCATGGCTGCCTTGAGCAATCACGCATAGGCCAAAACAAGAACAAAAATGGCTGCCGCCCATAGTGATAACAATAGCAAGTCACTTGAAACAGTGTTTTTATGAAAACTGTCTCACAGGCATTAAGTAAATTGATTGGGAAAGTTAGTTGAATGCCTGAGCTGTAATAGTAAATAATATTGAGTATTTGAGTCAGTAAGATATTAAGAAAATGGACAATGAATGGGAAGGTTGATACAACATGGGGGCTTGAGCTAAGTCAAACAATAAGTACATTTTGAAAATTGTTTAAAAATAAACTGTCTCACTCACAATGATGAAATTAAATGAAAAGCAAACTCTAAGTTATCAATTCAACATTGAGTAAGCCTGAAGTGGCTGAGTGAGATGGATTTTACATAAAATGGAGATAAAGTAAACAAACAATATGGCTGCCGCCCATAGTGATAACTATAGCAAGCACTTAGAAACAGTGTTTTTATGAAGACTGGCTCACAGCCATTAAGTAAACTGATTGAAAAAGTTAGTTTGATGCTTTAGCTGTAATAGTAAATAATATTGGGTATATGAGTCAGCAAGATATTGAGAAAATGGACAATGAATGGGAAGGTTGATTCAATTACTAAGCAAGACAGAACTAGATCTAATTCTGTAGTAAATTCATTAAGGAGGAAAGGAAAAGAGAAAAAAAAATGTTGGTGTAATTTAGTTTTGATGATAGATCAGTGGTTGTACCATTTAGATCAGCATGCTTGATGCTTACAATGTACTCATGATCATTGTGGCGGTAATAGGTTTAACCGAGGCGTGGTTACTGCTACACCTATTTGTATTGTTAGAAAATCGGGACTTTACTGGTGTTGCACTGCCTCCGGGCATTGCCTCCAGTATTGTTCCCACCATCTTTGTATTTACAAATGTCCCATATGTGTCTGTTCCAGACCGAGAGGACGTAAAACACCATTTATCCGTTTCTTGAAAAAAAAAAAAAAAAAGCCAAACCAGAATCGCCCAAGCTAAAGGCATGCAGTTTTTAGATGGCTCACAGAATAGCAGAAACTGAAACTGACGTCACTCCCCGTGGGGATAAGAGAGAGCCTTTCAGTACAAAATTAATAGTTCCCTCACCTTCTGGAAGTTCTGTGCTAGCAGCTATCTCTAATCAGTCACTCTGTTTGACACTGTCCCATTCTCCTGCTTTTATATCTATTAAAAAAAGACTTCCAAATAAGTTTCTCCTTTAAGCTCTTCAAAATCGGAATGTGTTGGTTGTATGCAGCGGGGAGACCAGTGAAACTGAAAACTGGACACATACGTGTTTAACTTACGATGGCCATATAGCCTGGGACCGCATAACTGGAAAAAGAAGGGTATGACATTAAGATTAAGATTAAGATTAAAATTATAGCCCCGTCGACAACAAAGGCCATATTAGGGCTGTCACCACGTTCAATCCTACCACGTATTAAAAGAGCATGATATCACAAAACTAACCTACAAACTAATTACATTGTCGTTACAATGGTGCAGTTCGATGAGGGGGTATGGTGAAGATATCTTCAAAGGGTAGTAGTTATTTAAATCAACGTGAAGTAGGTTATGCATAGATTATATCAACTTTTGGGTTTCTTGTTTTTCACCTGATTTCCCTGACATTTTCGTGAAACTTACAGGACACTATTTTTTTTTTTTACTGAACGTTTGTCAATATGGATGAACATTTCCAAAAACAGGGGGGACAAAAACGTCAAAATATCATTTTCCAACAACTTGATAATGTTTTCGAACACTGGCCACTGGGAACGCAGAAGAAGAAATGTTCGTATACATCATTGATTTCATACTTTACGACGTTTGCTAAAGCGATGCATGTCCAAGCATTCATCAATCCTAACTGAAAGTGCCGACCAGATTATGGGGGACTGAGGAGACGAATTGGGAATACAATGGCACGGAAAGCGCGCTTAAAGGGGTACAAAGGGAAAGAGGGATCTTCACATGTTTGCTCCTCCAAGAGCGAACATAATCACCCTGACATTGTACTACGAGTGAAGCTACGAGTGAATAGAAACGGTATGGGTTGAGAGAATAAGTTTAAATTTTTGTTCGTGGCTCAAGCCACAAACCTATAACTCACTTTGTCGGTCGGTCTGTCGGTCGGTCTGTCTGTCTGTCGGTCCAAAATTGTCGCACATATTGACAAAATTGTCGCACTTCAAATCGAGGCTGCACTTCAAATTGAGGCCGCTCTTTAAAATGATGTATTTTAAAAGCGTACAAAATGATAAACATACGTAATACAGACACTACAACAGACACGACGAGTATGCAGTGCTTCTTTCGA
>CM065684.1:203783-211283 GCA_017654935.2 Phymorhynchus buccinoides
GGATACACATAACAATCAGCAACAAAGGCCTAATACACGTATGCATTGTCACACAATTCGCAAGCATGAAATAACAGCATAGGGGAAGACGGGGTAAAAAGCGCATGGGCGGGTAAGAAGCCCACCCCAATTATCTCACGAAATAAAGAAAATGTCAGTCAAATTTGCCCATGAGACGAATGCTAGACATTAACGCTCGTCTCATGGGCAAAATGAGACTGAAATTTGCTTCATTTCATGAGATAATTGGGGTGGGCTTCTTACCCGCCCATGCGCTTTTTACCCCGTCTTCCCCTATATACTGATGTACAAGTAGAGCCAAAGAGGCCTACCAAGCGTGGGATATAAAACAATGTACCCATGTACAAGTAGAGCCAAAGAGGCCTGCCAAGCGTGGGATATAAAACAATATACTGATGTACAAGTAGAGCCAAAGAGGCCTGTCAAGCGTGGGATATAAAACAATATACTGATGTACAAGTAGAGCCAAAGAGGCCTGTCAAGCGTGGGATATAAAACAATATACTGATGTACAAGTAGAGCCAAAGAGGCCTGTCAAGCGTGGGATATAAAACAATATCCAGAGATATCATTTGCGTATGTTAACCCATAGGCTTAGTGTAAACGCACGTGAGAAAAGGTGTAAGAATACACCGTTGCTATTAGAAACTTGACGTCACAGTTATGTATCTTGACATATCATTACCGTCTTGTCAACGCCAGCTGTTCCTACCAAACCCAGAATTTGACAAGCTGTGCAGTGTTACCTCTAGGATTCATTCAGCGCTGATGACAACATTTAAGCTGGTACACAACGAGGATTCATGGTTCGACTCAATCAACAGTACCAGCTGTCACAGATCTACACAAACCATTCTGTGCATGCCACTTGAAACGTCTAGCCGTGGATCTAGGCCTAGGCTACTCAACTCCTTGACCGTGTCGATTAGCAGACGATTCGAGCTATGCAATTTTGGCACAGGGAGAGTCCATGTTGATAATGTAGACGCAGTACTGTCGCAAAGCAGCTCGAATTCATCTTCAGTCCGAAAATAAAAATGAGCCGACCGAACCTGTGCAAAGAGCTACTGCACCTCCGTTAAAAAGAAAAAGAAAAAAGAAGCGTGTTTTCGGGTCCTGTGATCGTTCTTGTCAAAGCTGACTCCCCGCTTTTTCACGGTGTGCTTAAATTGACTCGCTCTCGTTAAGTGTGTACGTTTTATTGTTGGTGTTTACAAGTTAAAATAACAGCAATTGTCGTTAGTGTTTCAGTTCGTTGCTTCTGTTTGTGTTTATCTTTAAATGTTGTGTTTTGCTACCACGTCTTATGAAGTACATTTGTGCTAATATTTTCTTTTTGTTGAACTATATTCTTTGTGCAAGAATGCGTGTTACAGTGTGTGTGCTGCGACCACTGTTGTGAAAAATGGATGCGTTTTCATTTTGCTGCACATCTGAGCCTGGGTTTTTTTCTTGCTTTTCTGTTGATATATATTGGTATATATATCCGTTATTAGGATTTTGGAGTGATATATTGCTTTTATCCTATCTCTCGAGCCTTGCTGTTCATCACACTCGCTGATAATATTCACAACAACATACACACATAAACAACACACACACACAACCAGCACACGCACGCACTCACACACACACACATAGCACACACACACACGCATGCGCGCGCGCACACACACACACACACCATGCATACATACTCATATATATCAATGTGAATGCAGGCCCAGGTGTTTGGCAGCATTGTTGACTCCAGTTACGTTGACCTTTGACCTTCATTTTCGAATCTGATCAGATATGCTAACTGCCTACCCGCATGCAAAATTTGAGCGTCCTATGTCCCTCCGTGCAAACGTTATCATGCCAGGTGCTCACCCTCCTCATGTTTACGACCCTCCTTCTCAAAGTCAGAGTGTGATTTCAAGAGAGTAGCTTTGAGAGAAGACTTAAATAAAGAAAGAGAGTTGGCAGAACGGAGAGGTAGTTAGCCCTTTCACCGCCACACATATTTCAGCCAAAAATGTCCATTAAATTTACCTGGAGAGAGAACAAAATCCATCTGCAGTATTGGGGATTCTCCTGTGATATAATTGTATAACATAGGGTCTGTCCTTACTTCCCCAAACCAAGACAATATGGTCTTTGGGTAATAGACCCCAATTTGATGCCTTTTAGTGACATAGGTGTTAAATCACTGTGGTGCTAAAATGCGACTTTGGCGGTGAAAGGGTTAAGGGAGTTTATTATTCCAAGTGGAAGGACCCTGGAAAGAGAAGGAAGGTTCGCCAAGAGTTCTAGTGCGGCAACGAGGGATCTGGAGGAGAGAAGTGTCAGAGGAGGAGCCTTGACCTTGACCTTTGGAGTGTGTTTGAAAGTAAACAATCTGGTATTTATATCTGCTTCCCCAAACATAAATTTCTTTGTGTCCATTGTCCTTGTTTTTAAATATACGGTTTACAGAATATTCTTGGTATGGTGAATGTTTACAATCTGGCATTAACACCCTGTCAACGCCAGCCATTTTTCAGCCAAAACTGTCCATCAAACTTACCTGGGTAGAGAAAAGATTCTGTCTGCAATATTGGGGATTCCTCTGTGACATGCCTAAAGTAGGGCCTATCCTTAACTCTCAAAATTAAGAACATAAGGTCATTGGTTAACAGACCCTCATGTGACGCCAGTCAGTGAGATGGGTGTGAAATCATTGTGGTGCCAAGAGGCGACAGTGGCGATGAAAGGGTTAAATTAAGATCTAGCTCCTAAAACGCAAAGCGTGTGAGCCTTGAAGTGAAGGCTTTGCCTCTTGTTTTTGTTTATGTGAAAAAATTGTAAGGGTTCGCAAGTATGACAAACCACCCCTCCGTTGTGTTTCCTTTCCTGGGACACACCAGCTTCAGATACTAGGCCTATAGACTCTGTGCAATGATTTCCTACACATTATGCCTGGTCCAGGAAAATGGTAGAAGACGTATTGCTTGCTTGGCGACCGTCCTTAAAGACCCCCCACGTCACGTGTCACATTCCCTCTTATACTAGGAAGATTTCTTAAGATTCCTTACTAGCCATAAGAGGGAAAACACGTGGAAACCGTGATTTTGACACGTGACGTGCAGGGTCTTTAAAAGGCCACCCTGACGGATGAGGTTTTGTAAGAAACACGTCCAGATCACCAGGAAAACACCCTTTACAGACCTCGCAACACTCACTTTGCTCTGGTTTCCTGGAAATCAGACCGTCAAATCGACAATTCCTCCTTGGCGGAGGTTCTGGAAGTCGAATTCTTTCACCCAAAGAGAAGGCGTGTGCCATCTCTTTTCTAATGGCCGCCAAATCGTTTGCACGACATTTTTGCAATACAAGCATTTTTATTTTTTTATATATTTTATACAGTTTATCGGCTAAAGGAGTTTTGCTCACATCAAAGGAAATAGCTCCAATTTTTTTTTAAACTGCGCTACAAAAAAAAAGAAAACGCTTCAACCACAATGAGTGACCTCCACCCACCCCATCCAAAATAGCTACTCTCTCTGGCATCTCCGCCAAGGAGGAATCGCCATTTTGACGGTTTAATTTCTAGGGAACTAGAGCAAAGTCAGTGTTCCGATCCTTGAAAAGGCTGTCTTTCTGGTGATCTCGACGTGTTTCTTGCAAAAACTCATCCGTCAGGGTCCACCTTTAAACGTTACACCACAAGAACCATTTGTTTCAAGTGAAACACAATCACCCAAGATTGGAAGTGACTTCCGGTAGCGTTTCAAGTGTTGCTTCGCAGATCCATACATTTTAAATTACAATGTGGCGGTACCATAGCCGATGAGGTTTAACTGAGGCGTGGTTACCACTACACCTATCTATTTATTGTTAAAAACTCGGGACTTTACACATATGTCCCATATGTGTCTATGACCGAGAGGACGTAAAACATCATTTTCATCAGATCCATACATAAGAAATGGAGACAACCGAGTGAGAAACAGTCCATCACTGTCAGTAGGGGACAACGGGTCAGGTCCGCCCCCGAGGCAGGTCCGCCCCCGGGGCAGGTCCGCCATTTCCATTGTATTGCTATATCCTTTGTTCTGGAACCATTTAGAGCATATGATAGCCACGTGTTTTCTTCTCGCCACAACCTGTGAAAGTTTGAAAGCTGTGCATCAAATTGAGGTGAGTTGAGAGCAAAAACATGTGATTTTTGCAACTTTTGTAAAATAATTACTCAAGACTTCATTTCTGTCATGACGCTATTGTATCAAGATAAATAAAAGGTAGTATTGCCAAAGGGATGCTTAGTCAATCAGGATTTTATGCTTCAACAAGTTTTTGTTATCTTCTTTGCCATATTTGAAAGGGATGTCAGAACGCCTCTCTTATCTAGAACATTCAGTCAACATGGTGTGCAGCTATTCCACAAGCCTGTAAACACCATCCGATCACAAGTCACCAAAGTTAAAGACAAGACTGACTCGGATCAAAAGTGTGGCATCGTCTACCACATTCAGTGTGAAGAATGCAGTGAGGACTACATTAGAGAGGCAGGCCTTTAGAAACAAGACTTGCTGAACATAGAACCAGACCCTCTTCCGCATATTTTGAACATTTGACAACAAAAACCCATCATACCAACTAAAATGCCAAACAAATACCATGGCAGCTGAATCCCAACTCACAAAAAGGAAGGTCAAAGAGGCCACATAAATCAGAGAAAGAAAGCCCAGCCTAAACAGGCAGGGCTCCCAAGCGTCCCGCAAAACAAGGGGTCCCAGGGACTCCTTCACTTACGGCATAGAGGGTCCTAGCGGAGGGATAGAGGGTCCCAGTGGCATTGTGAATGCCAAAAAGAATTGTTATAGTGCATCCCTGGGACCCCCTGCACATTCTTTTAGAGGTTCCCTTAGAATTCTAGTACTTCATAGACCCCCAAATGGGGGTCCCTGGGAGCCCTGACAGGGACCTAGGCTACGGCCTACATACAATATACAACAGTCTGCTGAACAGACCGCTCCTAATTCAGCTGATGATATCAACTCAGAAGACAACAACAGCGACCCCTTCTACAGCCAGCCACTCTGGGTTGACACAGATCAGCAGTAGCTGATCGAAATATCCCCAATGTATTTTTTCTTTTTCTTTGTCTTTCCTTTTTCTATGACTCAGAGTAGGAACTAAAAACTGACATGAACATGACATGACATGACATGAGTCGGAAAGTATCTTTGCACAAGATAAGAACTGGTAAAAAAAATATAAAAAAAAGTTTTACACACAGTCGCGAAATAAAACATAGTCCTCGTCTGTTATGCGTAGACAGGGCAAGGGAAGGATTCAAATCGAATCTTGAGGAGGGGCAGGGTATTACCGTACCAGCGTACTTTCAAACTTGGAGTTAATCAGTCAGTTGGACTCAGGAATTCTGAAACTTGACGAAGGTCTGCGCGATCTGAATGCTTTTATTTAGTTATTGTAGTTAGTTAATTTCAGTTGAGTGGGCGTATCATTCAAACACAAACAGAAGAATGCACAGAAAGTCGAAAGAGGAGAGAAAAACCTTGTCCTAAATCGTTCAAGGTTTTATCGAGTGCGGTAACGTCCTCGCGGCTTACCCCTACCTGTCATTCTTTACTCGATTCTTCGCTCTTTTTCTTTTTCTCTCCCCCCCCCCCCCCCCCCCCTATCCCTCTTTTAAAAGGGCACCCTGACGGATGAGTTTTTTTTTGCAAGAAACATGTCGAGATCAACAGGAAAACACCCTTTACAGAGATCACAACACTCACTTTGCTCTGGTTTCCTAGAAATCAAACCGTCAAATCGGCGATTCCTCCTTGGCGGAAGTGCTGAAAGTCAAATTATTTCAGTGAAAGAGAAGGCATGACCGCCTGAGTTTAGACCAAATCGAAATTCCCACAATACAAGCCTGTTTATTTTTTATGTTTGTTTAATTTTATACAGTTTACCAAAAGGAGTTTCGCTCACAACAAAGGAAATAGCTCCATTTTTTTTTGTACTGCACTACAAAGAAAGAAAGCTTCAACCACAATGAGTGGCCTCCACCCACCCCATCCAAAATGGCTTCTCTCTCCGGCATCTCCGCCAAGGAGGAATCGCCGTTTTGACGGTTTGATTTCTATAGGAAACGAGAGCAAAGTGAGTGTTCCGATCCTTGAAAAGGCTGTCTTTCTGGTGATCTCGTACGTGTTTCTTGCACAAACTCACCCGCCAGGGTCCACCTTTAAATGAATATATTTCGCCACGAACACAAAAACTGCTGGAGGATTTGACACGCTCGGCTGCAAATCACATTACATGATTTATAATTTTTAGGTACTACTATATATCACCATACGAAATTTAAAGTGATTCTGTACAGCGATTCATGAGATGTCGTACAGGCACAGAAAGGTAATAACGGCTGATGAAAGGAATAATTTAGTTCCTGTACTGAGTAGCACCTCTTAGCTTTAGGGACCATCATCTTTATTATTAAGTATTAGGTACTTTATAATCACAGAGGCGTCTCTGTGAAATTCGGGTTGCTCCCACCTGGAGAGCGCGTCGCAGCCAGAGGCGCGCCACCCAATTTTTATTTTTTGTGTGACTGATGAGGAAGGAAAGGGGGGGTGGGTAAATTTTGAGCAAATGACAACTTTTTCGTTGCCACTGGGTTTAACGTATGCTAAGTGCATGGGCACACGGGATCTCGGTTTATCATCTCATCTGAAAGACTCCATGTTCAGACCGTAAGGCCTAGTGCAAAGTGAGAAGAAAAATCCCCAGGCCTGTACCCAGGTTCGAACTCGGGTTTACTTGACACGAAGCGAACGCGCTACCACTGTGCCACTCTAAACTCTACACTGAGTTTAGGTAGTAATCATTAATACAAAATGTTAAGTGATTCACTGCAAAGGTAGGCCTACACTGAAATGGGGTGCAGATTTTAAAAGGCACAATACTAGAACACAATCATCTTCTAATCTTACCCAAGAGGAAGAACAAAAGAACATTGCTGAGAAAAGCCATAGCGTGGGTCAGATACCGGTAGCAGGTCTTGACTGTGCAGCCAGTGAGACAAGACAACAGAAAGCTGCAACCGAAACCACGGGAATTACCAAGTCGTCTAAAAATATGAACAGCATTATACAGCTCAATGACTTTAAAGACCCCACACGTCACGTGTCACATTCCCTCTTATGCTAGGAAGATTTCTTAAGAGTCCTTACTAACAATAAGAGGGAAAACACGTGAAAACCGTGATTTTTGACACGTGACGTGCGGGGTCTTTAAAAGCAAAACCAAGTTGATTATAAACGTTCTGTGGCACACCTAGGGAGTGCATTGCATGAGCATAGCGTCGCGAATCGCTCGAATTGAACACTGTCTTGTGCGGCCACTACTTTTTGCAGCTTCTTCCTGAAAAGATGCGTTCAAAACCTGGCAGTCAACATTTTCAGCTTCCATAATTTGTAAAGTATCCTTTCAAGATCTTAC
>CM065684.1:216283-243783 GCA_017654935.2 Phymorhynchus buccinoides
CTAATTTCATCATCATCTTCTGTGCAACGGTAGCACTGCCTTAGATCATGACGGAGATCTTTCCTCTGTTGGCTACATTCTTTATCGAACCACTGATGTTTTCTTTCTTTACCTACTGTAATAGTTTTCTTCATACACGAGCTTGCGTCCATTAATATATCATCGAAGACCTGAATTGCTTCGTTAACATCAACGTTAACAAGACCAGCGGCCCTATCCAGACCAGCTTTAAACTCACTGGATGACAGCTTGTTGTTAAATTCATCGATTTTTTCTTGGTCCCAACACATTTTCTCAAACGTGAACACATCAGAAGCACAATTGTTTTGATCAACATGATTTAAAGTAGAATCAAAGACAGCTACAACCGGCATATGCTTTGACTCTATCCTAGGGATGACATCAAGAGAAATACAGTGTTTGTACAAACATCGTGAAACAATAAAGTAATCAATGATACTACACCCTGCTGTTGAAACATATGTAAAATTCCCAAAATTGATATCGCCTTTAATTGCACCATTCAAGATAAGTAAATCAAAAGTAGAACAGAGGTCTAAAAGATATTTACCAAAATCATTCTGCGTTTTGTCTTTTGATGCACGATGTGGTCCTACAATACAGTCATCATCTTCCTCGTGCAAATGAGATATTGCAATATCGTCATCTTCTTTGGCATTTTCCCCTCCAGTGCGTGCGTTTAAGTCACCAAGAAGCAACAATGGTAAATTAGGAAACGATTCTGTCAGGTCCATGATACACTGTTCCACAATTGAAATGCCATTCGTTATTTCTGTGTCCTGGTAATAAGCAGACGAACTTGGCGGCACGTAAACGCCCAACAAAATAACTGGAGTATCTGTGCCAAAAAGATCTTTAGACAATTTCAGTACAATCATGTTGTCATACTCAACGTCTATTTTTTTCGATAAATTTGGACATATGTTTTCTCACTAAAAGTGTTAATCCCCCTGAAAGTCTGGCAGTCACACCATCAGACAATCTAACTCCCGGTACAACATAAGCGTTGTGATCAGGAAACAAATGATCAGGGAATTTTGTTGCAAAAGTTTCAACTAAAAGACAAAAATCAAAATCAGCAATATAGGATCGCAATTCAGCATCGTATACGTGAGAAAGACCTTCGATGTTGTATGTCATGAATTGGACATTCTGTCTGACATGAGCCTGGCCGTGTCCCTATTTGTTATGCTTTGATTTCTGTCCTATCATTTCCTTCAGTGTTGTCTGTCGTCTGGCAGCAGAGGTGCATGAAGCACTCCTGGACCGTGTCGTAGGCTTACTACGTGCAGTGTTGTCATCGGATACGTGAGCAGTCTGACGTGTTGTAGTTGTCTCAGTCGTTGTGTCAGTTGTTTTTGTTTCTGTGTTTCCCTCGCTTTGCTCTAAGACTGATTGATCATGCAGTTGTTCTGTCACAATATTAGTAACAACGTCTGTGCTATGGTCACGTGACACCGTTGTGGTATTTGTCAGTCCCTCGTCTGTACTCTGTGCGTCTTCTGCTTCATTGTCGACTGAAGAAGCCTTTGAGTAGTCCTGTGTTTGTCCGTTCACTTGGACTGTCAAGTTACCCGTGTCTCTCTGTGAGTCACCATCGCTCGTTGTTATGCTGTCATCAGTATGCTCTATCAGTAGGGGATGCTCGGTGACAGTTGACTGGTCGTCAGTGTTTGTTCTGTCTGAACGTTCTTTGTCTGGAATAATCTCTGGGTCAGACTCTACATTCGTCGCATTCTCTTTGTCAGTCTCATGTGTCACACTGTGTGGTAGTGTCTGTACCTGCATCGTGCCGTCCTCTGTGCTGACTGTTGGGTTTGACTGTCCTTGTGTCAAGCTGTCACTGACTGTGTTCGTCTGTGTGGTGTGGTTTATGTCAGCAACATACGTGTTGCGTCTTTGTGGCAAAAGAGGAAAGTCATGCATAGAGTGACTGTTATAGTAAGGCACAGCAGAAACATTCCAATCCCGTGTTCCACCCCCACCCCACTCACCTTCCCAATTTCCACCCACACCTTCACCTTCCCTGTAACAGTCAGCCATTCGGTAATCACTAGCACCATACCCTGAAGCATAATATGCATCTTGCCTCTGGCTGTCGCCCCACTGTCCGTCACCATAGGAGCGGTATTGGGCGGCATACATCGAGCCTCTTTCATTGAAACGGTCGTTGCTGTAGGCACGAGAGGCACCGTGTTGCCGTGCACCACCCCCGTAGTTTCGGTTCCGCTGAGAGTCGGATCGTCCCCTGCGTTCCTCCACCACCAGCCTGTTTCCCTTGTAATACGCGTGCAGTCCTTGGCGGCGGTACTCTTGCAGCGTTTCTCTCTGCCTGTCCGTCAAGTCAGCAGCCACCGTCACGTTTTTCTTACGTAACGCCTCCTTCCCACGGGTCAGCACGGCCAGTGTGTCGGCCCAACGCGCGAATTTGATGATCATTGGCGGGGGACGGTTGTTGCTGTTGTTGTTTTTACCAAGACGATGCGCTCTGACAATGTCATCGCGACACCAAACTTTACCACCGACTGTCCCCTGCAAGATATCGAGTATCGCGGTCGCACAATCGTCATAACTTTCATTTCCTGACTTCTGCTGCACATTGAAAAATTTCAGGTTGTCCCGTCTAGAAAACATTTCAAGTTTGTCAATTTTATCGGAGAGTGTATCAGACAGTCGCGATAGTTTGTTTTCGAGATCAGCTACAGTTTGCTTTGTTTTGTCATGATCTACCTATTAACATAAAGAATGCACCTAGCATTAATGAATTCAAAAATCTTTTGGACGAAAACCCAAATTTGATAACAAAATTTAAATGTTTTGATGAATAAAAAAAATATATAAAAAAAGCCATTCTCTTAAAGATTTATCTTTTTATTAGTTTTTGATTTAAGAGACGCAAACCACTAAATAAATTTTGTCAAGTCAAATTCATCGAGAAGGGGCGTAATAAGGGCCGAGAGGCCTATGCATAGCCCTACATCACCTACCTACCTTCATTCCTCGTCAGAATACTATAAATTAGAATATGTCAGGTCAGGTCAGGTCAGGTATTTGGACGACCAGGCCATGCAGCCTCTCAATGCAAATAGAGTATTGTGTGCAATTACTTCTATAAATTCCTCCTTCTTCCACCCTCTGCAGTGATCAGAGTGATGTACCGATGATCGAAAAGTGATAGGACAAACTGTCCTGAGGAGTGAAGTCAATATTGGATTGTCCTGGCTCTTGAAGAAATCAATAGGACAAAGCGTACCAGTGTTTCAAATTTAATCAGACATTTGTCCTGACATGGGAGAATGCAATAGGACATTTTCAATTTTAATTGGTCAATATCCAATTACCGGGGCCTTGGGACATCACTGCCCTCTGTCTCCACCCCCTCATCTTTTTCTATTTTTTTCTCATGTTTTCCCACAACACACACACACACGTGTAGTTGTACACACACACACATGCACAAACACAGACTCACACACACACATCAAGTGTTGGCGACATGCTGCAGCAGCTACAGTGGCCATCTCTGGCAGAACGCTGCCGCGCCTCCAGGCTGTCCATGTTCTATCAGATCCAGAACGGACTAGCCTGTGTGGACTGTAGCGCTTTGAACTTGAAGCCCATGCCCCCCGCCAACAGGAGACGCAGTCACAACCAACAGTTTCAACGCATCGTCTCAAGGACAGACTACCGCAAATATTCTTATTTTCCCTGTACAATCTGCGATTGGAACGATCTGCCCGCAGAAACAATCCAGTCACCCACACTCAGCACCTTCACCTTGAGGGTGCTGAAACAACATGCCTAAAATCATGCTTCGCCCCCCCCCCTTGCTCCCCCCTCCTCCCCTTTCTCGCGCGCGCATGCACAATGTGGGGCCTGCTTGGCGGTCACGCATGATTCATACATATTCCCCTCTGCATGCATTGTGTGGGGCTCGGGTATTCCTGGCTGAACTGGGTATGCTTAACGGTCGTGCATGACTCAAGCAGATATCCTTTTCTGCATGCAGCATGTGACTATTGTGAGGCCCGAGCATCGTGCATGACTTACTCCTTCTATCTTGCATCTCACAAAAAATTACTCAACCCCTCCCCCACCCATTTCAAATTCAAGCCTACAAAATACTCAGCCAAGTTCATCTTTTCATATCTTTTATATCATCTTAAAACAACAAATGATTATCTAATATTTAATACCTATCTGAACTTATAAAAAAAATACCCAACCAAATTACTCTCTTCATTAAGTTCATATCCTGTCAATATCATTGTAATTCTGTAAACGACAAACGCTTTTCTATTATCTAATATATATTTCTCAAATCCTATCTCATCCCGTGCTGCGCATCTTCGTCTTTGAACCCCTATATATCATTATATGTCAATAATTGCTGATAAACGGCAGATGGACATTACTGGAAGAAGAAGAAGACATCCCCCCTACCATAAGACACTCGGCTTCCTACGAAGGAACCTGAAGATAGCCTCCACTGAACTGCGAGATAAATCCTACATGTATGGCATTTGTCAGACCTCTCCTTGGGTATGCTTGCACGGTCTGGGATCCCTTCACTCAGAAGAGTATAGACAAGGTGGAAGCAATCCAACACAGGGCTGCCAGATTTGTCTTAAATAGATATCATAGGACAGCCAGCGTTACCGACAAGCTACAGAGGCTCAGATGGAATTCACTGCAGCAACACCGACAAGCCACCAGACTCACCAATCCATGCTGTATAAATTACTCAATCAATGGCATGGTGAGTGTGAACAGGAGCAAAGTTATACCTCAGCCAGAGCGGCAACGTAGAGGTCATTCGCAACAACTCCTCATCCCCCAGTGTCGGACGCTGTACCGTCCAAGCTCCTTTTTTCCACGAACAATCAAGGAGTGGAACGACCTGCCAGCACCCGCAGTGGAGGCCAGAACTCCAGAGAGCTTCGCAGCCGGTGTCTGGAAGTTCCTCAACGGACACCCGTCTGCTGCAGCTGGTGGCCCCACTCGGGGGTCATCAGTCTAACAACCAAGCAAAAGCCAAACCTCCCATCCCCCTCTCCCCCCCCCCTCTACTCCCCCCTCTCCCCCCTCCCCTGCAGATTCCCATCAAGCTAGGCGTTTTCCTTTTGTCTGTCCTCTCTTCTCTTTCTTTAATCTTCGGCCTCCTGGCCCTTTCTTCCGGCATATGTGGATGAACCTCCCCGATTCCATGGCATAATAATCAGTGTGTTGATTGTGGCCACGTACTGCGAAGAAGAAGATAAGTCCTGTCCCCCAACCATATTCACTGAACCCCACAGAAACCAATAGCTAAACTGGAATCTCCCAGTTTCAACAAAGCCATCAAGGAAACCTGTTAGTGTTATGGCGGTAGTTTTAAGAAAGAAGAGAATATCCACAGCCACCCAGTGACCCAGCGAATGGCATTGTGGTTGATGGCGGTAGTTTTGAGAAAGAAGAAGAAGAGAATATCCACAGCCACCCAGCGAATGGCATTGTGGTTGATGGCGGTAGTTTTGAGAAAGAAGAAGAGAATATCCACAGCCACCCAGCGAATGGCATTGTGGTTGATGGCGGTAGTTTTGAGAAAGAAGAAGAGAATATCCACAGCCACCCAGTGACCCAGCGAATGGCATTGTGGTTGATGGCGGTAGTTTTGAGAAAGAAGAAGAGAATATCCACAGCCACCCAGCGAATGGCATTGTGGTTGATGGCGGTAGTTTTGAGAAAGAAGAAGAGAATATCCACAGCCACCCAGCGAATGGCATTGTGGTTGATGGCGGTAGTTTTGAGAAAGAAGAAGAAGAGAATATCCACAGCCACCCAGCGAATGGCATTGTGGTTGATGGCGGTAGTTTTGAGAAAGAAGAAGAGAATATCCACAGCCACCCAGTGACCCAGCGAATGGCATTGTGGTTGATGGCGGTAGTTTTGAGAAAGAAGAAGAAGAGAATATCCACAGCCACCCAGCGAATGGCATTGTGGTTGATGGCGGTAGTTTTGAGAAAGAAGAAGAAGAGAATATCCACAGCCAACCAGCGAATGGCATTGTGGTTGAAGTCCACCAGCTATGATTACTATAAAGCCTCGTCGCGTGTTTCAAGAAAGGCCTTCAAAATGTTCACTTCAAACAACCATTTGCTGTCTCTGTCTCCCTCCCTCCCCCTTCCCCTTCCCCATTCCCATCCTGCATTCTTTGGTTCTTCATGTGCCTAGCATAGTATTAGTAGTATTACTACATTACTAGTATTAGTAGTTGGTACCAATTTCAGTTTGGTTCTCCATGTGCCTAGCATAGTATTAGTATTATTACTATATTACTAGTATTAGTAGTTGGTACCAATTTCAGTTTGCTTCAGCACCGTATTCTGAAAGTAGAAACAGTGTGTGTGTGTGTGTGTGTTGTTCTTCAGTTTAACTTCCTTCCACTAAAAAGTAAAACTAGTGATTTAGAGTGTGTGTGTGTGTGTGTGTGTGTGTGTGTGTGTGTGTGTGTGTGTGTGTGTGTGTGTGTGTTGTGTGTGTGTGTGTGCCCATAGAATGAAAAGAAGCATTTCCATGTAAAACACACATATCTTTTAATTTGACCGTAACTGCTTTAATGATATGCATACAGTGGAACCTCCCTTATAAAACCCCCACCCCCACCCCTACGACTCCCCACTTAACATCTTCTTCTCGGAGACATTGCCCTTCTTTGTAAGTATTAAAAAACTACCTCCCTTATACAACTTCTTCCCATTTAAGACCTTATTTTGGATCATTTTGAAGATCTTAAAAGGGAGGTTCTACTGTAGTTCATTCTTCAAGTTCAAGACTTTAATTGAAAGCATTACTTCAAGGAAAAGCCAAGGAAGGTTGTTTTGGTGCACATTAGTTTACAACAATGAAATCAAAACTTCTGTCTCTGTGGTTTTTTTTTATCTCTGGGGTTCTAATATAATTTTTTTCATGGCTTCATCGTTGACTTTAAAAGCTTTAAAATGATAAAAACAGCATGAAAGCCAACATGATTCAGTCAAACGTTCAATGTGCAGGTTTATAGTTTGTTCCATGCACCGAATGAGGAATTTGTTGATCTTCAATATCATCAGAGCCAACATGATTCAGTCAAACGTTCAATGTGCAGGTTTATAGTTTGTTCCATGCACCGAATGTGTTGATCTCCAACATCATCAGAGCCAACATGATTCAGTCAAACGTTCAATGTGCAGGTTTATAGTTTGTTCCATGCACCGAATGTGTTGATCTCCAATATCATCAGAGCCAACATGATTAAGTCAAATGTTCAATGTGCAGGTTTATAGTTTGTTCCATGCACCGAATGTGTTGATCTCCAACATCATCAGAGCCAACGTGATTCAGTCAAACGTTCAATGTGCAGGTTTATAGTTTGTTCCATGCACCGAATGAGGAATTTGTTGATCTCCAATATCATCAGAGCCAACATGATTCAGTCAAACGTTCAATGTGCAGGTTTATAGTTTGTTCCATGCACCGAATGTGTTGATCTCCAACATCATCAGAGCTTCTGGGGGTTGACATCCTTGTGTGAAAGGAAGTCTTTATCCTGTTTTATGCCGCTTCAATAGCTTGGTGTGGATCAATTTGATGTCAATACAGTTTTTGTCTGAATGTGTGTGTGTGTGTGTGTGTGTGTGTGTGTGTGTGTGTGTGTGTGTGTGTGTGTGTGTGTGTGTGTGTGTGTGTGTGTGTGTGTGCATCCTTGCATACAGAGCGCCTGCCTGTTGATAATGACCCTTAACTGGAAGACCCGGTGGATGATCTTGCCATTGGGGTGTAAAGCCATAATGCCCCAGTCACCCTGACTGGCCTGAGGCCCATGGTCATAAAGATCTGTCAGATTATGTGGGGGGAAAGTTGAGTGCTAGCTGCAAGGCAATAGCTAATGTGGCTAAGGCTGTGGGCATTGTCATTATTCATTAAATGCATGTGATGGCAACTTTAGTATTACCCATTAGTAATTATCTTGAGCACTAGTACTAGTGGTTTTTTTTGTCGCCGAGAACACCCCTTTCCACCTTCCTCCAGCCCCGCCCCCCAGACTGATGAATGGCAAAGAAGAACAACTCAAGCACTCCACCTTTCCATTCACCTCCCCCCCACCCCCACCCCGACTGATGAATGGCAAAAGAAGAACAATCAAGCACTCCATCTTTCCATTCACCTCCCCCCCCCCCCCCCCCCCCCCCCCCCGCCCCCAGACTGATGAATGGCAAATGAAGAAACAAGCACTCCACCTTTCCATTCTCTTTTTGCAGCGTAAGCAATGCTTTTCTTGGCCTTTGGGGACCTTCTCCAATGCCAGCTGTCCGCAAATGCTTTAATTGATTAATTGGCCAAGAGTGGGGACATACCCTGGGCAAGGCTTCTCAGTATGATGCTAACCCAGTCCACTGCAATAGCCCCTTCTGCTATCTGGCAATCATAGTCGGAAACTGCAGACAGGTGTACCTCTTTGGCAGTGCACATGCACTCACCATGACTCTTTTAATGCTGGGAGAATAAACCGTGACTCTCTTAATGTTTTACCAGTGACGTCATGCTGGGAGAATAAACCGTGACTCTCTTAATGTTTTACCAGTGACGTCATGTTGGGAGAATAAACCGTGACTCTCAAATGATTTACCAGTGACGTCATGCTGGGAGAATAAACCGTGACTCTCTTAATGTTTTACCAGTGACGTCATGTTGGGAGAATAAACCGTGACTCTCTTAATGTTTTACCAGTGACGTCATGCTGGGAGAATAAACCGTGACTCTCTTAATGATTTACCAGTGACGTCATGCTGGGAGAATAAACCGTGACTCTCTTAATGATTTACCAGTGACGTCATGCTGGGAGAATAAACCGTGACTCTCTTAATGTTTTGCCAGTGACGTCATGCTGGGAGAATAAACCGTGACTCTTAATAGTGACGTCATGCTGGACCGTGACTCTCTTAATGATTTACCAGTGATGTCATGCTGGGAGAATAAACCATGACTCTTAATAGTGACGTCATGCTCGGAGAATAAACTGTGACTCTCTTAATAGTGACGTCATGCTGGGAGAATAAACCATGAATCTCTTAATAGTGATGTCA
The DNA here is from genome assembly GCA_017654935.2 of Phymorhynchus buccinoides. Taxonomy (NCBI): domain Eukaryota; kingdom Metazoa; phylum Mollusca; class Gastropoda; order Neogastropoda; family Raphitomidae; genus Phymorhynchus; species Phymorhynchus buccinoides. The sequence continues at coordinate 225,409 of CM065684.1, forward strand.
TGCTGGGAGAATAAACCATGACTCTCTTAATAGTGACGTCATGCTGGGAGAATAAACTGTGACTCTCTTAATAGTGACGTCATGCTGGGAGAATAAACTGTGACTCTTAATAGTGATGTCATGCTGAACCGTGACTCTTAATGATTTACCAGTGACGTCATGCTGGGAGAATAAACCGTGACTCTCTTAATAGTGACGTCATGCTGAACCGTGACTCTCTTAATGATTTACCAGTGACGTCATGCTGGGAGAATAAACCGTGACTCTTAATAGTGAAGTCATGCTGGGAGAATAAACCGTGACTCTCTTAATAGTGATGTCATGCTGGGAGAATAAACCATGACTCTCTTAATAGTGATGTCATGCTGGAAGAATAAACCGTGACTCTCTTAATAGTGATGTCATGCTGGGAGAATAAACCATGACTCTCTTAATAGTGATGTCATGCTGGGAGAATAAACCGTGACTCTAATGTTTTACCAGTGACATCATGCTGGGAGAATAAACCGTGACTCTCTTAATAGTGATGTCATGCTGGGAGAATAAACCGTGACTTAATGTTTTACCAGTGACGTCATGCTTGGAGAATAAACCGTGACTCTTTAATAGTGACGTCATGCTGAACCGTGACTCTCTTAATGTTTTACCAGTGACGTCATGCTGGGAGAATAAACCGTGACTCTCTTAGTGTTTTACCAGTGACGTCATGCTGGGAGAATAAACTGTGACTCTCTTAATGCTTTACCAGTGGCATCATGCTGGGAGAATAAACCGTGACTCTCTTAATGTTTTACCAGTGGCGTCATGCTGGGAGAATAAACCGTGACTCTTAATGTTTTACCAGTGACGTCATGCTGGGAGAATAAACCATGACTCTCCTAATGTTTTACCAGTGACGTCATGCTGGGAGAATAAACCGTGACTCTCCTAATGTTTTACCAGTGACGTCATGCTGGGAGAATAAACCGTGACTCTCCTAATGTTTTACCAGTGACGTCATGCTGGGAGAATAAACCGTGACTCTCTTAATGTTTTACCAGTGACGTCATGCTCGGAGAATAAACCGTGACTTAATGATTTACCAGTGACGTCATGCTGGGAGAATAAACTGAATGCAAGTACAGGTGGGGGCGGGGTAAGCTATCAACAAATTATAGCTCTGCTGGCCGGAATATCATCTACCCCCTCTGCTATCTGGCAGTCATGGTCGGAAACACTGACTGGCATTCAAAGTAAACATTGCTGTAATGAACTAACCACTGAGTTGCTCTCTCTGTCTCTCTCTCTCTGTCTCTCTCTCTCTCTGATCTCTCTCTCTCTCTCTCTCTCTCTCTCTCTCTCCTCTCTCTCTCTCTCTCTCTCTCTCTCTCTCTCTCTCTCCCTCTCTCTCTCTCTCTCTCTCTCTCTCTCTCTCTCTCTCTCTCTCTCTCTCCTCTCTCTCTCTCTCTCTCTCTCTCTTCTCTCTCTCTCTCTCTCTCTCTCCTTGTTGTAGTGTTTGTTCAATGGATTGGGTTCAGGGTAAAGGCCCGACCTTGGTCAGTTGGTTTGATATTAACCTCACAGTGACTGTGTGAGTGAGGTAACTGGCCGCTCAATGCTCACCTCTCTTTTGTGCATTGGTCAGTCTACATATGTGTGTATATATCCTCCATGTCATAAATGTACTGTGCATATAACCTCCATGCATGTCATACATGTACTGTGCATATAAGTTATAACCTCCATGTCATAAATGTACTGTGCATATATCCTCCATGTCATAAATGTACTGTGCATATAACCTCCATGTCATAAATGTACTGTGCATATAACCTCCATGTCATAAATGTACTGTGCATATAACCTCCATGTCATAAATGTACTGTGCATATAACCTCCATGTTATAAATGTACTGTGCATATAACCTCCATGTCATAAGTGTACTGTGCATATAACCTCCATACATGTCATAAATGTACTGTGCATATAATTTCCATGTCATATTGTACTGATCGATTAATTCTTCACCACATTACAGTTGTGGTTATTGAGTGGAGTTCAATCTTTGCTTTATCAGCTTATACAAGAAAGATGTGCATTTAGAAAAGTAATTGTGCTTATGTGCGCAAAAAGGCTAACCTTTCACCTCTGGATCAGTGGATTATTCTCCAAAAGTATGCATACTGTTATTAGTTATGTAGATATTCAATGAGAGTTCTGTCTAATTTTTACAGAGATTAGTGAGTAGTCTAGAAAAAAATGATGCTTTTGACGTTTTGCATAGAGTTGGCTGAAGTGGATAGAGGATTACAGTTCACACTGTTCCATACAGCATAGAGTTGGCTGAAGTGGATAGTGGAATAGTTTTTGTTTTGTTTTTGTTTTTTCTTTTGAGCCGGAGATCAGATTTTTTGTTTTCTACATTAAGAAAATCAATTGGGGATTTTTCGAGGTTTTATCTATTCTATCATATAACACACATTAATCTCTCTAATAACATGTTATAAACAAATGGTGGGATCTCTCTCTCTCTCTCTCTCTCTCCCTTTCTCTCTCTCCTTTCTCTCTCTCTCTCTCTCTCTTTCTTCTCCTCTCTCTCTCTTCTCTCTCTCTCTCTCTCTCTCTCTCTCTCTCTCTCTCTCTCTCCGATCTCCCTTCTCTCCTCCATGTTTTTCGCCTTGTAGGTAGTAGGCCTAGGTGGTTCCTTTCTTCTGTGCATGGATGCTCTTCCGGCTTGATCTTAGGTTCCCCTTCATTTCACTGTTTTTCTGCGGCTGGCTTGCTGCGTTCTTTGTTCGTTCGGTTCTTCACTCACGGGTCGCTTGGGCGGATCTCGTGGCTGGAGGGTGAGCGAGTCCAGTGATAGGCCTATGGGTTGGGTGTAAATTGTGTGCCGCGTGGGTTGTGTCTCTGCAACTTTGGCTTTCCGATGGCTGCAGCGCTGCCTGGGTTCTTTCTCTCCTCTCTGCGACTGCGAAGGCCTACTTGATACCAAAGCAATACATTGCTACTATATTCATACATACACATAATGTTTCTAAGCTTAAACAATAATATAAATACAAATGATTATAATAACATTAATTTCCCTGTGTTCGTCATTTCATAATAGCAATAATGTCCCCGTGTTCGTCATTTCATAATAGCAATAATTTCCCTGTGTTCGTCATTTCATAATAGCAATAATTTCCCCGTGTTCGTCATTTCTCCAGTGGCTCTTTTCATTTTTTTTCCTCTTGTATTTCTAGTTCTTTTATTTGTCTTCTTCATTTCACATCATCATGCACATTTGTTATATACTTTGAATGTTTCCTTCCCCTTCTCACTCTCTTTCTCTCTCTCTGTATGTGTGTGTGCGCGCGCGTGCGTACGTACGTGTGTGTGTGTGTGTGAGTGTGTACAAGCGATGATGTGTGCGTATGTGTGTGTATGTGTTTTTGTGTGTATGTGTGTGTGGATTTGTGTGGTGTGTGTGTGAGAGAGAGAGTGTGTATCGTGTGCCAGTGTGTCTGTGCTCGTGTGTGTGTGTTTGTGTTTGTGTGAGTGAGTGAGTGTGTGTGTGTGCTTGTGCGTGTGCGTGTGTATGCGTGCGAGAGTGTGTTGAATCCTACATAGACCGTAACTGAAGTTCAGTCTCAAATATTAAATCTAAGTTTTTACACTTTCCATACTTAAATTTTGATATGGACAGCTTGGCGATTAAGAGGACATTATTAACGGCTTTCCTGGTTCTATCTGAAAAGATGACTGTTTTTGGTAACCCAAACAGCGCCGTTGTTGCGCTCATGGGAACTGAATAGTCATAGTGGAATAGAGTTGACACTGTTCCATGTAGCATAGAGTTGGCTGAAGTGGTAGTGGAATAGAGTTCACACTGTTCCATACAGCATAGAGTTGGCTGAAGTGGATAGAGGAATAGAGTTCACACTGTTCCATGTAGCATAGAGTTGGCTGAAGTGGATAGTGGAATAGAGTTCACACTGTTCCATACAGCATAGAGTTGGCTGAAGTGGATAGTGGAATAGAGTTCACACTGTTCCATGTAGCATAGAGTTGGCTGAAGTGGATAGTGGAATAGAGTTCACACTGTTCCATGTAGCATAGAGTTGGCTGAAGTGGATAGAGGAATAGAGTTCACACTGTTCCATACAGCATAGAGTTGGCTGAAGTGGATAGAGGAATAGAGTTCACACTGTTCCATGCAGCATAGAGTTGGCTGAAGTGGATAGAGGAATAGAGTTCACACTGTTCCATGCAGCATAGAGTTGGCTGAAGTGGATAGAGGAATAGAGTTCACACTGTTCCATGCAGCATAGAGTTGGCTGAAGTGGATAGAGGAATAGAGTTCACACTGTTCACACTGTTCCATGCAGCATAGAGTTGGCTGAAGTGGATAGAGGAATAGAGTTCACACTGTTCCATGCAGCATAGAGTTGGCTGAAGTGGATAGAGGAATATAGTTCACACTGTTCCATGCAGCATAGAGTTGGCTGAAGTGGATAGAGGAATAGAGTTCACACTGTTCCATGCAGCATAGAGTTGGCTGAAGTGGATAGAGGAATAGAGTTCACACTGTTCACACTGTTCACATTGTTCCATGCAGCATAGAGTTGGCTGAAGTGGATAGAGGAATAGAGTTCACACTGTTCACACTGTTCCATGCAGCATAGAGTTGGCTGAAGTGGATAGAGGAATAGAGTTCACACTGTTGCAGACAGCATAGAGTTGGCTGAAGTGGATAGAGGAATAGAGTTCACACTGTTCCATGTTCCATGCAGCATAGAGTTGGCTGAAGTGGATAGAGGAATAGAGTTCACACTGTTCCAGACAGCATAGAGTTGGCTGAAGTGGATAGAGGAATAGAGTTCACACTGTTCCATGTAGCATAGAGTTGGCTGAAGTGGATAGAGGAATAGAGTTCACACTGTTCCATGCAGCATAGAGTTGGCTGAAGTGGATAGAGGAATAGAGTTCACACTGTTCCATGCAGCATAGAGTTGGCTGAAGTGGATAGAGGAATAGAGTTCACACTGTTCCATGCAGCATAGAGTTGGCTGAAGTGGATAGAGGAATAGAGTTCACACTGTTCCATGTAGCATAGAGTTGGCTGAAGTGGATAGAGTAGAGTTCACACTGTTCACACTGTTCCATGCAGCATAGAGTTGGCTGAAGTGGATAGAGGAATAGAGTTCACACTGTTCCATGCAGCATAGAGTTGGCTGAAGTGGATAGAGGAATAGAGTTCACACTGTTCCATGTAGCATAGAGTTGGCTGAAGTGGATAGAGGAATAGAGTTCACACTGTTCCATGTAGCATAGAGTTGGCTGAAGTGGATAGAGGAATAGAGTTCACACTGTTCCATGCAGCATAGAGTTGGCTGAAGTGGATAGAGGAATAGAGTTCACACTGTTCCACGGCCATACAGCATAGAGTTGGCTGAAGTGGATAGAGGAATAGAGTTCACACTGTTCCATGCAGCATAGAGTTGGCTGAAGTGGATAGAGGAATAGAGTTCACACTGTTCCATGCAGCATAGAGTTGGCTGAAGTGGATAGAGGAATAGAGTTCACACTGTTCCATGCAGCATAGAGTTGGCTGAAGTGGATAGAGGAATAGAGTTCACACTGTTCCATGGCATAGAGTTGGCTGAAGTGGATAGAGGAATAGAGTTCACACTGTTCCATGTTCCAGCATAGAGTTGGCTGAAGTGGATAGAGGAATAGAGTTCACACTGTTCACACTGTTCCATGCAGCATAGAGTTGGCTGAAGTGGATAGAGGAATAGAGTTCACACTGTTCATACTGTTCCATGCAGCATAGAGTTGGCTGAAGTGGATAGAGGAATAGAGTTCACACTGTTCCATGTTCCAGCATAGAGTTGGCTGAAGTGGATAGAGGAATAGAGTTCACACTGTTCCATGCAGCATAGAGTTGGCTGAAGTGGATAGAGGAATAGAGTTCACACTGTTCCATGCAGCATAGAGTTGGCTGAAGTGGATAGAGGAATAGAGTTCACACTGTTCCATGCAGCATAGAGTTGGCTGAAGTGGATAGAGGAATAGAGTTCACACTGTTCCATGCAGCATAGAGTTGGCTGAAGTGGATAGAGGAATAGAGTTCACACTGTTCCATGCAGCATAGAGTTGGCTGAAGTGGATAGAGGAATAGAGTTCACACTGTTCCATGCAGCATAGTTGGCTGAAGTGGATAGAGGAATAGAGTTCACACTGTTCCATGTAGCATAGAGTTGGCTGAAGTGGATAGAGGAATAGAGTTCACACTGTTCCATGCAGCATAGAGTTGGCTGAAGTGGATAGAGGAATAGAGTTCACACTGTTCCATGCAGCATAGAGTTGGCTGAAGTGGATAGAGGAATAGAGTTCACACTGTTCCACTGCCATGCAGCATAGAGTTGGCTGAAGTGGATAGAGGAATAGAGTTCACACTGTTCCATGCAGCATAGAGTTGGCTGAAGTGGATAGAGGAATAGAGTTCACACTGTTCACACTGTTCCATGCAGCATAGAGTTGGCTGAAGTGGATAGAGGAATAGAGTTCACACTGTTCACACTGTTCCATGCAGCATAGAGTTGGCTGAAGTGGATAGAGGAATAGAGTTCACACTGTTCACACTGTTCCATGCAGCATAGAGTTGGCTGAAGTGGATAGAGGAATAGAGTTCACACTGTTCACACTGTTCCATGTAGCATAGAGTTGGCTGAAGTGGATAGAGGAATAGAGTTCACACTGTTCCATGCAGCATAGAGTTGGCTGAAGTGGATAGAGGAATAGAGTTCACACTGTTCACACTGTTCCATGCAGCATAGAGTTGGCTGAAGTGGATAGAGGAATAGAGTTCACACTGTTCACACTGTTCCATGTAGCATAGAGTTGGCTGAAGTGGATAGAGGAATAGAGTTCACACTGTTCCATGCAGCATAGAGTTGGCTGAAGTGGATAGAGGAATAGAGTTCGCACTGTTCCATGTAGCATAGAGTTGGCTGAAGTGGATAGAGTTCACACTGTTCACACTGTTCCATGCAGCATAGAGTTGGCTGAAGTGGATAGAGGAATAGAGTTCACACTTCACACTGTTCCATGCAGCATAGAGTTGGCTGAAGTGGATAGAGAAATAGAGTTCACACTGTTCCATGCAGCATAGAGTTGGCTGAAGTGGATAGAGGAATATAGTACACACTGTTCCATGCAGCATAGAGTTGGCTGAAGTGGATAGAGGAATAGAGTTCACACTGTTCCATACAGCATAGAGTTGGCTGAAGTGGATATAGGAATATAGTTCACACTGTTGCAGACAGCATAGAGTTGGCTGAAGTGGATAGTGGAATAGAGTTCACACTGTTCCATGTAGCATAGAGTTGGCTGAAGTGGATAGAGGAATAGAGTTCACACTGTTCCATGCAGCATAGAGTTGGCTGAAGTGGATAGAGGAATAGAGTTCACACTGTTCCATGCAGCATAGAGTTGGTTGAAGTGGATAGAGGAATAGAGTTCACACTGTTCCATGCAGCATAGAGTTGGCTGAAGTGGATAGAGGAATAGAGTTCACACTGTTCCATGCAGCATAGAGTTGGCTGAAGTGGATAGAGGAATAGAGTTCACACTGTTCCATGCAGCATAGAGTTGGCTGAAGTGGACAGAGGAATAGAGTTCACACTGTTCCACGGCCATACAGCATAGAGTTGGCTGAAGTGGATAGAGGAATAGAGTTCACACTGTTCCTCGGCCATACAGCATAGAGTTGGCTGAAGTGGATAGAGGAATAGAGTTCACACTGCTTGATGGTGTTCACTTTATTGTGTTCAGATCATGAACAGACCTGGATGGTGTTCACTTTATTGTGTTCAGATCATGCCACAGACCTTGATGGTGTTCATTTTATTGTGTTGAGATCATGAACAGACCTTGATGGTGTTCACTTTATTGTGTTCAGATCATGAACAGACCTGGATGGTGTTCACTTTATTGTGTTGAGATCATGAACAGACCTGGATGGTGTTCACTTTATTGTGTTCAGATCATGCCACAGACCTGGATGGTGTTCACTTTATTGTGTTCAGATCATGCCACAGACCTTGATGGTGTTCACTTTATTGTGTTCAGATCATGAACAGACCTTGATGGTGTTCACTTTATTGTGTTCAGATCATGAACAGACCTTGATGGTGTTCACTTTATTTTCCTCAGATCATGCCACAGACCTGGATGGTGTTCACTTTATTGTGTTCAGATCATGAACAGACCTGGATGGTGTTCACTTTATTGTGTTCAGATCATGAACAGACCTTGATGGTGTTCATTTTATTGTGTTCAGATCATGCCACAGACCTGGATGGTGTTCACTTTATTGTGTTCAGATCATGCCACAGACCTGGATGGTGTTCACTTTATTGTGTTCAGATCATGAACAGACCTGGATGGTGTTCACTTTATTGTGTTCAGATCATGAACAGACCTTGATGGTGTTCACTTTATTGTGTTCAGATCATGCCACAGACCTGGATGGTGTTCACTTTATTGTGTTCAGATCATGAACAGACCTGGATGGTGTTCACTTTATTGTGTTCAGATCATGAACAGACCTGGATGGTGTTCACTTTATTGTGTTCAGATCATGAACAGACCTGGATGGTGTTCACTTTATTGTGTTCAGATCATGAACAGATCTTGATGGTGTTCACTTTATTGTGTTCAGATCATGAACAGACCTTGATGGTGTTCACTTTATTGTGTTCAGATCATGCCACAGACCTGGATGGTGTTCACTTTATTGTGTTCAGATCATGCCACAGACCTGGATGGTGTTCACTTTATTGTGTTCAGATCATGCCACAGACCTTGATGGTGTTCACTTTATTGTGTTCAGATCATGAACAGACCTGGATGGTGTTCACTTTATTGTGTTGAGATCATGAACAGACCTTGATGGTGTTCACTTTATTGTGTTCAGATCATGCCACAGACCTTGATGGTGTTCACTTTATTGTGTTCAGATCATGAACAGACCTGGATGGTGTTCACTTTATTGTGTTCAGATCATGAACAGACCTTGATGGTGTTCACTTTATTGTGTTCAGATCATGAACAGACCTGGATGGTGTTCACTTTATTGTGTTCAGATCATGAACAGACCTGGATGGTGTTCACTTTATTGTGTTCAGATCATGAACAGATCTTGATGGTGTTCACTTTATTGTGTTCAGATCATGAACAGACCTTGATGGTGTTCACTTTATTGTGTTCAGATCATGCCACAGACCTGGATGGTGTTCACTTTATTGTGTTCAGATCATGCCACAGACCTTGATGGTGTTCACTTTATTGTGTTCAGATCATGCCACAGACCTGGATGGTGTTCACTTTATTGTGTTGCGATCATGAACAGACCTGGATGGTGTTCACTTTATTGTGTTGAGATCATGAACAGACCTTGATGGTGTTCACTTTATTGTGTTCAGATCATGAACAGACCTGGATGGTGTTCACTTTATTGTGTTCAGATCATGAACAGACCTTGATGGTGTTCACTTTATTGTGTTCAGATCATGAACAGACCTTGATGGTGTTCACTTTATTGTGTTCAGATCATGAACAGACCTTGATGGTGTTCACTTTATTGTGTTCAGATCATGAACAGACCTTGATGGTGTTCACTTTATTGTGTTCAGATCATGCCACAGACCTTGATGGTGTTCACTTTATTGTGTTCAGATCATGCCACAGACCTTGATGGTGTTCACTTTATTGTGTTCAGATCATGAACAGACCTTGATGGTGTTCACTTTATTGTGTTCAGATCATGCCACAGACCTTGATGGTGTTCACTTTATTGTGTTCAGATCATGAACAGACCTGGATGGTGTTCACTTTATTGTGTTGCGATCATGAACAGACCTGGATGGTGTTCACTTTATTGTGTTCAGATCATGAACAGACCTGGATGGTGTTCACTTTATTGTGTTCAGATCATGCCACAGACCTTGATGGTGTTCACTTTATTTTGTTCAGATCATGCCGCAGACCTGGATGGTGTTCACTTTATTGTGTTCAGATCATGAACAGACCTGGATGGTGTTCACTTTATTGTGTTCAGATCATGCCACAGACCTTGATGGTGTTCACTTTATTGTGTTCAGATCATGAACAGACCTTGATGATGTTCACTTTATTTTCCTCAGATCATGCCACAGACCTTGATGGTGTTCACTTTATTTTCCTCAGATCATGCCACAGAGCTGAGTCTGGCCAAGGAACAGATCATCACCTTGCAGAGCACACAGGCCTCTCAGAGAACAGAGGTAATGAACAGAGCACAACAGAGGTAATGAACAATGTGTCATTAGATTAACCCCTTCACTGACATCACACAGGCCTCCCAGAGAACAGAGGCTATAAACAATGTGTCATTAGATTAACCCCTTCACTGACATCACACAGGCCTCCCAGAGAACAGAGGCTATAAACAATGTGTCATTAGATTAACCCCTTCACTGACATCACACAGGCCTCCCAGAGAACAGAGGTAATGAACGATGTGTCATTAGATTAACCCCTTCACTGACATCACACAGGCCTCCAAGACAACAGAGGTAATGAACAATGTGTCATTAGATTAACCCCTTCACTGACATCACACAGGCCTCCCAGAGAACAGAGGTATTGAACAAAGCAAATGTTTTCATTGTGTAAAAAAAGCTGAGGGGTGTAGAGGAAATATTTGACTGAATTGACTTTCTATCCTGGTCTTTCCCCTCTGGTTCCTACATCTGCTTGAAATGCACAAACTGGAGGCCTCAGTTTTATCTTGGTCTTTCCCCTCTGGTTCCTACATCTGCTTGAAATGCACAGAGTGGAGACCTCAGTTTTATCTTGGTCTTTCCCCTCTGGTTCCTACATCTGCTTGAAATGCACAAACTGGAGGCCTCAGTTTTATCCTGGTCTTTCCCCTCTGGTTCCTACATCTGCTTGAAATGCACTAACTGGAGGCCTCAGTTTTATCTTGGTCTTTCCCCTCTGGTTCCTTCATCTGCTTGAAATGCACACACTGGAGGCCTCAGTTTTATCTTGGTCTTTCCCCTCTGGTTCCTACATCTGCTTGAAATGCACAAACTGGAGGCCTCAGTTTTTGTAGTTTCATCCAAAAGATTTGATGCTTTTACATGTTATACTGCTCATGTGCTTTGTTTTGTTTTGTTTTTCAAATTTTCATAATACAGTGTGTTATTGTAGGTTACAATGTCAATGCATTGCCAACGATGATTTCTGGTCAATAAAACGCTCTGTTGTTGCTGCAGGCTTACAGACATACAGTGTCAATGCATTGAAAACAGTGATTTCTGGTCAATAAAACGCTCTGTTGTTGCTGCAGGCTTACAGACATACAGTGTCAATGCATTGAAAACAGTGATTTCTGGTCAATAAAACGCTCTGTTGTTGCTGCAGGCTTACAGACATACAGTGTCAATGCATTGAAAACAGTGATTTCTGGTCACTAAGACGCTCTGTTGTTGCTGCAGGCTTACAGACATACAGTGTCAATGCATTGAAAACAGTGATTTCTGGTCAATAAAACGCTCTGTTGTTGCTGCAGGCTTACAGACACACAGTGTCAATGCATTGAAAACAGTGATTTCTGGTCAATGAAACGCTCTGTTGTTGCTGCAGGCTTACAGACATACAGTGTCAATGCATTGAAAACAGTGATTTCTGGTCAATGAAACGCTCTGTTGTTGCTGCAGGCTTACAGACACACAGTGTCAATGCATTGAAAACAGTGATTTCTGGTCAAACGGATACGCTCTGTTGTTGCTGCAGGCTTACAGACATACAGTGTCAATGCATTGAAAACAGTGATTTCTGGTCAATGAAACGCTCTGTTGTTGCTGCAGGCTTACAGACATACAGTGTCAATGCATTGAAAACAGTGATTTCTGGTCAATGAAACGCTCTGTTGTTGCTGCAGGCTTACAGACATACAGTGTCAATGCATTGAAAACAGTGATTTCTGGTCACTAAGACGCTCTGTTGTTGCTGCAGGCTTACAGACATACAGTGTCAATGCATTGAAAACAGTGATTTCTGGTCAATAAAACGCTCTGTTGTTGCTGCAGGCTTACAGACATACAGTGTCAATGCATTGAAAACAGTGATTTCTGGTCAATAAAACGCTCTGTTGTTGCTGCAGGCTTACAGACACACAGTGTCAATGCATTGAAAACAGTGATTTCTGGTCACTAAAACGCTCTGTTGTTGCTGCAGGCTTACAGACATACAGTGTCAATGCATTGAAAACAGTGATTTCTGGTCAATGAAACGCTCTGTTGTTGCTGCAGGCTTACAGACATACAGTGTCAATGCATTGAAAACAGTGATTTCTGGTCAATGAAACGCTCTGTTGTTGCTGCAGGCTTACAGACATACAGTGTCAATGCATTGAAAACAGTGATTTCTGGTCAATAAAACGCTCTGTTGTTGCTGCAGGCTTACAGACATACAGTGTCAATGCATTGAAAACAGGATTTCTGGTCAATAAAACGCTCTGTTGTTGCTGCAGGCTTACAGACATACAGTGTCAATGCATTGAAAACAGTGATTTCTGGTCAATGAAACGCTCTGTTGTTGCTGCAGGCTTACAGACATACAGTGTCAATGCATTGAAAACAGTGATTTCTGGTCACTAAGACGCTCTGTTGTTGCTGCAGGCTTACAGACATACAGTGTCAATGCATTGAAAACAGTGATTTCTGGTCAATAAACGCTCTGTTGTTGCTGCAGGCTTACAGACATACAGTGTCAATGCATTGAAAACAGTGATTTCTGGTCAATGAAACGCTCTGTTGTTGCTGCAGGCTTACAGACATACAGTGTCAATGCATTGAAAACAGTGATTTCTGGTCAATAAAACGCTCTGTTGTTGCTGCAGGCTTACAGACATACAGTGTCAATGCATTGAAAACAGTGATTTCTGGTCAATGAAACGCTCTGTTGTTGCTGCAGGCTTACAGACACACAGTGTTATACTGCTAATTTAAAAACGGATACCATACTTTACAGACTACAAGGCGCACTTGATTATAAAGCGCACCTCCCAAATTTCACACAAAATTCAGATTTTGTTATAGTTTTTTACTAAGGGGTCTCAGTCTAAGAAAAAAAGTATCGCCTTATAGTCCGTAAAATACGGTAGCTTAAAAAGACTGGATAACTCACAATAATTGTGTGGTCCCACTTTAATCAATGTTATTCCAAAATGTCTGTTCTAGTTTTCATCTCAAAATGTTGACTATCTCACAATAATATTTCAGTCATTCCAATGTTGACTTGGTCAGTTTCCACTGTAGTTTAAGGTTTGGTGTGTGTGTGAATCAGGTTTTGGTTAACAGCCTGTTGTCTGGTTTTCCGCAGAATGAGCGTCTGAAGAAAATCATCCGCGAACTGGAAGAGAAAGCAGAGAGTGCTGAGCTACAGATCAACAGCATTTCACGACAATATAGGACGCAGCTGGAAGATAGAGAGGTAACATAGCAACCCCTGTCTGTCTGCCTGTCTGTCTGTCTGACTGTCTCAGAGCTACAGATCAACAGCATTTCACGACAATATAGGACGCAGCTGGAAGATAGAGAGGTAACATAGCAACCCCTGTCTGTCTGCCTGTCTGTCTGTCTGTCTGTCTGTCTGTCTGTCTCAGAGCTACAGATCAACAGCATTTCACGACAATATAGGACGCAGCTGGAAGATAGAGAGGTAACATAGCAACCCCTGTCTGTCTGCCTGTCTGTCTGTCTGTCTGTCTGTCTGTCTGTCTCAGAGCTACAGATCAACAGCATTTCACGACAATATAGGACGCAGCTGGAAGATAGAGAGGTAACATAGCAACCCCTGTCTGTCTGCCTGTCTGTCTGTCTGTCTGTCTCAGAGCTACAGATCAACAGCATTTCACGACAATATAGGACGCAGCTGGAAGATAGAGAGGTAACATAGCAACCCCTGTCTGTCTGCCTGTCTGTCTGTCTGTCTGTCTGTCTGTCTGTCTCAGAGCTACAGATCAACAGCATTTCACGACAATATAGGACGCAGCTGGAAGATAGAGAGGTAACATAGCAACCCCTGTCTGTCTGCCTGTCTGTCTGTCTGTCTGTCTGTCTGTCTGTCTCAGAGCTACAGATCAACAGCATTTCACGACAATATAGGACGCAGCTGGAAGATAGAGAGGTAACATAGCAACCCCTGTCTGTCTGTCTGTCTGTCTGTCTGTCTGTCTGTCTGTCTGTCTCAGAGCTACAGATCAACAGCATTTCACGACAATATAGGACGCAGCTGGAAGATAGAGAGGTAACATAGCAACCCCTGTCTGTCTGCCTGTCTGTCTCAGAGCTACAGATCAACAGCATTTCACGACAATATAGGGAGCAGCTGGAAGATAGAGAGGTAACATAGCAACCCCTGTCTGTCTGCCTGTCTGTCTGTCTGTCTGTCTGTCTCAGAGCTACAGATCAACAGCATTTCACGACAATATAGGACGCAGCTAGAAGACAGAGAGGTAAAATAGCAACCCCTGTCTGTCTGTCTGTCTGTCTGTCTGTCTGTCTGCCTGTCTGTCTGTCTCAGAGCTACAGATCAACAGCATTTCACGACAATATAGGGAGCAGCTGGAAGATAGAGAGGTAACATAGCAACCCCTGTCTGTCTGTTTGTAGTGTATGTATGTCTGTCTGTCTCAGAGCTACAGATCAACAGCATTTCACGACAATATGGGTCGCAGCTAGAAGACAGAGGTAACATAGCAACCCCTGTCTGTCTGTAGTATATGTTTGTCTGTCTACCTGTCTGTCTGTCTGTCTGTTTGTCTCAGAGCTACAGATCTGCAGCATTTCATGCCAGTACAGGACCAAACTTGAAGACAGGGAGATAACGTGACAACCCCTGTCTTCTGTTTGTGTGTTGCTACACAGATCAACATTATGTTGCACCAGTGCAGAGCTTCAAAGACATCAAGGTGTGTGTTGCTACACAGATCAACATTATGTTGCACCAGTGCAGAGCTTCAAAGACATCAAGGTGTGTGTTGCTACACAGATCAACATTATGTTGCACCAGTGCAGAGCTTCAAAGACATCAAGGTGTGTGTTGCTACACAGATCAACATTATGTTGCACCAGTGCAGAGCTTCAAAGACATCAAGGTGTGTGTTGCTACACAGATCAACATTATGTTGCACCAGTGCAGAGCTTCAAAGACATCAAGGTGTGTGTTGCTACACAGATCAACATTATGTTGCACCAGTGCAGAGCTTCAAAGACATCAAGGTGTGTGTTGCTACACAGATCAACATTATGTTGCACCAGTGCAGAGCTTGACCAGACCTTCAAAGACATCAAGGTGTGTGTCACTACACTACACAGATCAACATTATGTTGCACCAGTGCAGAGCTTAACTGCTCTTTGTACAGATACTATGCTGTGCTGTAAAGTGCTAGATTGTTTTATGTTTTGCTGTATTTCAGAGAGACATCAACACGCTGAAGCAGCATCATCATGAACTGTTGGAGCACAATGCCAAAGACTATACTATGCATTATTTTATGTTTTGCTGTATTTCAGAGAGACATCAACACGCTGAAGCAGCATCATCATGAACTGTTGGAGCACAATGCCAAAGACTATACTATGCATTATTTTATGTTTTGCTGTATTTCAGAGAGACATCAACACGCTGAAGCAGCATCATCATGAACTGTTGGAGCACAATGCCAAAGAGGCGACATTGCACTCAGCACCAGACACAGCCTACACCGGGGCTGATGCCGGCAGGAATGCAGAGCTCCAGAACCTTCAGGAAGGTCAGTTGTATAGCAGAGAGAGAAACGAAAGGAATCGAAAAAAACATTTTATTTAACCAGGATAATGATATAAGCATGTGCAGCGCTTTTTTCAAATCAGCCCTGGGGCAACAACAAAAAAGAGAAATAACAACGAAGAAAAATCAACATTAAGACAAAAATAACAAGGTCAGTGAAAGGGAAGTAAGAGGATATTATTGACAACAAGGTCAGTGAAAGGGAAGTAAGAGGATATTATTGACAACAAGGTCAGTGAAAGGGAAGTAAGAGGATATTATTGACAACAAGGTCAGTGAAAGGGAAGTAAGAGGATATTATTGACAACAAGGTCAGTGAAAGGGAAGTAAGAGGATATTATTGACAACAAGGTCAGTGAAAGGGAAGTAAGAGGATATTATTGACAACAAGGTCAGTGAAAGGGAAGTAAGAGGATATTATTGACAACAAGGTCAGTGAAAGGGAAGTAAGAGGATATTATTGACAACATGGGATGTGGAGAGAGTGTGGAAGTAAGAGAGAGATTCCTTCTTTAAATGCTTTATTCCTAATTAAATAGTTATTGGCAACAAAAAAGTGAATATTTAATAGCTAATGACAGGGTTAAGCAACCAGAAACTATCCAGCAATGAAAGGGTTAATATCCATAAACTGATAGGCACTGAAAGGGTTAATATCCATAAACTGATAGGCACTGAAAGGGTTAATATCCATAAACTGATAGGCACTGAAAGGGTTAATATCCATAAACTGATAGGCACTGATCTACAGAAAGACTCTCTTCCCCCACCTCAACTTCATCACCAAGTTTTCCTTTAGTCACTCTGCTTTCGAACTTTTACAAGTTTTTTTGACTTCTCAGCATCAAGTGCTCCACTTCATGTGTGTGTATCATCCACCGCCAACGAAATCAAACAAGTTAACTGAGTCTGTGTTCCTCGATCAGTTTCCTGAACTTTTAGACCACTGCAACACACTCCATGGCAACCTTTGTGTCTTGGGTGACTTCAATTTTTATGTGGACTCCTCCGTTGATCGTAGTGCTGTGAAATTCCAACTCCTCCACATGTACAATCTTCGTCAGGCTGTAGAGGGATCGGGTTACAAGTGTGGACATACCCTGGATCTGGTAATTGACAGACCCAGCGACGGAGTCCTCCAGTCAACGGAGGTGAACTGTGGTCTGGAGTCAGATCACTCCTGTGTTGTTGCTGTCTTCAGCATGGAGCTGCCATCTGCTGTTCCTGTTCACCGCAACATCCGGGCCATCGACAGAGCAGCATTCCAGGAGGATCTGCAGGCTGAGCTGGGGTCCCACGAGGACTGCACAGCCGCTCAGTACAACGTGTCTCTGAGTGCCGTGTTGGACCGTCATGCGCCTTCGTCATGCCGTGTGGTGTCCTTCAAAAAGGCCACCAGTCCCTGGTTCGGGCTTCTCGGTGACGAGCTAGTGGAAGCAAAGAGGGAGCGGAGACGTGCAGAGGATCAGCGGAGACGAGCGGAGGATCAGCGGAGACGAGCGGAGGATCAGTGGAGACGAGCGGAGAAGCAGGGAAAGGGTGGACTGACTGTTCTCAAACAAATCCACACTAAAGCTAAGAACTTTGTTTCTTTTCTTGTTGGCAAAGCTAAGACTCTTTTTTACACTAGCAAGATCTCCGAGTCCAAATCCAGCAAAGAACTCTATCATATTACTAACAGCTTGTCTGCTCACACAAAATCTGCCCAGCTGCCCACTATCTATCCTCCTTCCACTCTGCCTAACATCTTTTCTTATTTCTTTTGCAAGAAAGTTGAAACAATCAGAAATGAACTTGATAAACAGCTAACAGATTCTCAACCGCTAGGCAAACCTTTCACTGACAATTCACTCTCTCACTTGTCTCCTGTCACCGAAGAAGATGTGTTGATGATCTTGAAAAAGTCTGCACCCAAAACATGTGACCTTGACCCCATTCCCACTTCTCTGCTGTATTAATGTTCGGATGTTGTGCTACCTGTACTAACCAAAATAATCAATGATTCGCTGTCTTCTGGTCTCTTTCCTGATGTCTACAAAACTGCCATTGTCAAACCTCTACTCAAAAAGCCCCCACTAGACCACAATGATTTAAAAAGTTTCAGACCTGTCTCAAATCTATCTTGTTTGTCAAAGATCATGGAAAAGATTGTTCTCTCACAGCTTTCTGGCCATCTCAATTCTAATGATTTATTCAATCCTTTTCAGTCAGCTTACAGACCAGGTCACAGTACTGAAACTGCTTTAGTAAAGGTTGTTAATGATCTTCTTCTTTCTCTTGATGAAGGAAAACTCTCAGTTCTGACTCTTTTGGACCTTTCAGCAGAGCTTGATACCATTGACCACAACACTCTTCTTTCTCGTTTGGAATCTGTCTTCGGCATCAGTGGTAAAGCTCTCCAGTGGTTCACCTCTTATCTTTCTAACCGTACCCAGATTGTTTCCATTCAGGACACCAACTCTGCCCCAGCCTCTGTTTCCTGTGGTGTGCCACAGGGATCAGTCCTGGGGCCTGTTCTATT
>CM065684.1:246283-281283 GCA_017654935.2 Phymorhynchus buccinoides
TGTTGCTGTTTGAAGGCACTATGGCAGGCTGACATGCAGTGGGCAATATTAAAGCAGACTGGAATGAAATGGGCTGCACTTTATGGTCTTTGTGTGCATCGATCAGGGAAAGGAAAATGAAATGGCAAGTCATATAAACATGCTGTTGGTGAGTCTAGCCTTGGATGACAAAGAGAAAAATAGAGGCATGACAGTCGTCTTTTTCTTCTTTTTGTGTGTGTGTGTGTGTGTGGGGGGGGGGGTGGTGGGGGTGGGTGGGGGGGGTGGGGTGGTGGTGTTAAAGTATGATTAAAGAAATACATTATTTTTGTTTGTTAGAAAATGACTGTAAAATTGATCTTGATGGGATGTTAGTCCATTAGAAATATAGCTGTCACTCAGTGATTGAGATTTTAAAAATCTTAGAAGTGATTTACCAAAAAGCATGTGGCCTGCAGTACATCCAGTGAAAGGTCTTAAAAGTTGTATGCTATAAATGCCATCACACCGGCCTTTCACAACCTTTTTCTGCCCTCACCCATTCCCTTCCAGTCTTCCCCCCTTCCCTCCCCTTCCTTCCCCTGTCCTGCTCCACCCCCCCCTTCTCCCCAATATCACCACACCCACACACAATATCCAACTCTTCCTTTTTTGCCTTTTCAATGAATTTTACATGAGAGTTGATAGTCTGTGCTTGATTTGTTTTGTATTGACTAGATCTTTTTGTTTATTATTATTTAACATATTTTTTGGGGTGTGTGTGATAAAACACTTGCCACCTGCAAGCAATTAGTTTTATTTCTTCAATGAACCAAAGAACATCAGACGGCCATTGGAGTGAAGTCACTCCTTCCACTGTTCAAATTCAACTTTAGTTTCTGTCTGTATTCCCCCCCCCCCCCCCCCCCCCCTTTATTTCTTCAATGAACCAAAGAACATCAGACGGCCATTGGAGTGAAGTCATTCCTTCCACTGTTCAAATTCAACTTTAGTTTCTGTCTGTATTCCCCCCCCCCCCCCCCCCCCCTTTATTTCTTCAATGAACCAAAGAACATCAGACGGCCATTGGAGTGAAGTCATTCCTTCCACTGTTCAAATTCAACTTTAGTTTCTGTCTGTATTTCCCCCCCCCCCCCCCCCCTTTATTTCTTCAATGAACCAAAGAACATCAGACGGCCATTGGAGTGAAGTCATTCCTTCCACTGTTCAAATTCAACTTTAGTTTCTGTCTATATTTCCCCCCTTTATTTCTTCAATGAACCAAAGAACATCAGACGGCCATTGGAGTGAAGTCATTCCTTCCACTGTTCAAATTCAACTTTAGTTTCTGTCTGTATTTCCCCCCCCCCCCCCCCCATCAGACCCATTGGAGTGAAGTCATTCCTTCCACTGTTCCAACTTTAGTATTTTCTTCAATGAACCAAAGAACATCAGACGGCCATTGGAGTGAAGTCATTCCTTCCACTGTTCAAATTCAACTTTAGTTTCTGTCTGTATTCCCCCCCCCCCCCCCCCCCCCCCTTTATTTCTTCAATGAACCAAAGAACATCAGACGGCCATTGGAGTGAAGTCATTCCTTCCACTGTTCAAATTCAACTTTAGTTTCTGTCTGTATTCCCCCCCCCCCCCCCCCTTTTCTTCAATGAACCAAAGAACATCAGACGGCCATTGGAGTGAAGTCACTCCTTCCACTGTTCAAATTCAACTTTAGTTTCTGTCTGTATTCCCCCCCCCCCCCCCCCCCCCCCCCCCCTTTATTTCTTCAATGAACCAAAGAACATCAGACGGCCATTGGAGTGAAGTCACTCCTTCCACTGTTCAAATTCAACTTTAGTTTCTGTCTGTATTCCCCCCCCCCCCCCCCCCCCCCCCCTTCTTCTTATTTCTTCAATGAACCAAAGAACATCAGACGGCCATTGGAGTGAAGTCACTCCTTCCACTGTTCAAATTCAACTTTAGTTTCTGTCTGTATCTGTATTTCCCCCCCCCCCCCCCCCCCCCCCCCCCCCCCCCCCCCCCCCCCCCCACCCCCCCCCCCCCCCCTTCAATGAACCAAAGAACATCAGACGGCCATTGGAGTGAAGTCATTCCTTCCACTGTTCAAATTCAACTTTAGTTTCTGTCTGTATTCCCCCCCCCCCCCCCCCCCCCCCTTTATTTCTTCAATGAACCAAAGAACATCAGACGGCCATTGGAGTGAAGTCACTCCTTCCACTGTTCAAATTCAACTTTAGTTTCTGTCTGTATTTCCCCCCCCCCCCCCCCCCCCCCCCCCCTTATTTCTTCAATGAACCAAAGAACATCAGACGGCCATTGGAGTGAAGTCATTCCTTCCACTGTTCAAATTCAACTTTAGTTTCTGTCTGTATTTCCCCCCTTTATTGTTTTGTTCCATACCCTTTAGCCTTCTACAGCCTTCCCCTTGTTCCACCCTGTCTTTGAACTTTCTGTTCCTTGTTCCACCCTGTCTTTGAACTTTCTGTTCCTTGTTCCACCCTGTCTTTGAACTTTCTGTTCATTGTTCCACCCTGTCTTTGAACTTTCTGTTCTTTGTTCCACCCTGTCTTTGAACTTTCTGTTCTTTGTTCCACCCTGTCTTTGAACTTTCTGTTCTTTGTTCCACCCTGTCTTTGAACTTTCTGTTCCTTGTTCCACCCTGTCTTTGAACTTTCTGTTCCTTGTTCCACCCTGTCTTTGAACTTTCTGTTCCTTGTTCCACCCTGTCTTTGAACTTTCTGTTCCTTGTTCCACCCTGTCTGAACTTTCTGTTCCTTGTTCCACCCTGTCTTTGAACTTTCTGTTCCTTGTTCCACCCTGTCTTTGAACTTTCTGTTCCTTGTTCCACCCTGTCTTTCTGTTCCTTGTTCCACCCTGTCTTTCCCTGTTTCACCCTCTGTTCCCTGCCTTTCTGTTCCTTTCTGTTCCTTTCACCCTGTCTTTCTGTTCCTTGTTGTCTTTCCGTTCCTGTTCTTCATCTGTTCCTCACACCCTGTCTTTCTGTTCCTGGTTTCACCCTGTCTTTCTGTTCCTGGTTTCACCCTGTCTTTCTGTTCCCCACCCTGTCTTTCCGTTCCTTGTTCCTCATCCTGTCTTTCCGTTCCTCACCCTGTCTTTCTGTTCCTTGTTCATCATCCTGTCTTTCCGTTCCTCACACCCTGTCTTTCTGTTCCTGGTTTCACCCTGTCTTTCTGTTCCTTTTCCTCACCCTGTCTTTCTGTTCCTTGTTCCTCACCCTGTCTTTCCTCACCCTTCCCCACCCTGTCTTTCCGTTCCTTGTTCATCATCCTGTCTTTCTGTTCCTTGTTCCTCATCCTGTCTTTCTGTTCCTTGTTCATCATCCTGTCTTTCTGTTCCTTGTTCCTCACCCTGTCTTTCTGTTCCTTGTTCATCATCCTGTCTTTCCGTTCCTTGTTCACCCTGTCTTTCTGTTCCTTGTTCCTCACCCTGTCTTTCTGTTCCTTGTTCATCACCCTGTCTTTCTGTTCCTTGTCTTTCTGTTCCTTGTTTCTGTCTTTCTGTTCCTTGTTCATCATCCTGTCTTTCCGTTCCTCACCCTGTCTTTCTGTTCCTTGTTCACCGTCCTGTCTTTCTTCCTTTCCCCACCCTGTCTTTCCGTTCCTTGTTCATCATCCTGTCTTTCTGTTCCTCACCCTGTCTTTCTGTTCCTTGTTCATCACCCTGTCTTTCCGTTCCTTGTTCATCACCCTGTCTTTCTGTTCCTTGTTCCTCACCCTGTCTTTCCGTTCCCCACCCTGTCTTTCCGTTCCTTGTTCATCATCCTGTCTTTCCGTTCCTCACCCTGTCTTTCTGTTCCTTGTTCATCACCCTGTCTTTCCGTTCCTCACCCTGTCTTTCGGTTCCTTGTTCCCCACCCTGTCTTTCTGTTCCTTGTTCATCATCCTGTCTTTCCGTTCCTCACCCTGTCTTTCTGTTCCTGGTTTCACCCTGTCTTTCCGTTCCCCACCCTGTCTTTCCGTTCCTTGTTCATCATCCTGTCTTTCCGTTCCTCACCCTGTCTTTCGGTTCCTTGTTCATCACCCTGTCTTTCCGTTCCTCACCCTGTCTTTCGGTTCCTTGTTCCCCACCCTGTCTTTCCGTTCCTTGTTCATCATCCTGTCTTTCCGTTCCTCACCCTGTCTTTCTGTTCCTGGTTTCACCCTGTCTTTCCGTTCCCCACCCTGTCTTTCCGTTCCTTGTTCATCATCCTGTCTTTCCGTTCCTCACCCTGTCTTTCGGTTCCTTGTTCCCCAGCCTGTCTTTCGGTTCCTTGTTCATCATCCTGTCTTTCCGTTCCTCACCCTGTCTTTCTGTTCCTCACCCTGTCTTTAATAATAATAATAGGGGATGCTTATATAGCGCGATACCCCACAATGGGCTCATCGCGCTTTACAACAATATAAATGCATTACAAATCATTTTTAAAAACTAAAAACAAAAACAAACAAAAACATATAGTTAACAGCATATTAAAGTGTCATACATAAAATCACAAATTGACTAAAAACATTTATCAATTAAGACAATATAAAACAGCACGTCACACGAAAACTTTTAAAATATGACTGCACAGAAACAACAATACAATAATAACATACGGTACACTTACACGCCAACATCCACACCCACAGGCACACGCACCCACGCACCCATCCACACACACACGCACCCACGCGCGCGCGCACGCACACACACACACACACACACACAGAGAACTGGACGCTGTTGACTGACCGCAAGACCAAAATACGGGCAAGTCAACGGCAGAAGGGGGGGGGGGATGAGAAAAGGGGATGAAAAAACAAAAAACAAAACAAAAACAGACAGAGAGAGAGAGGAGAGAGAGAGAGACAGAGACAGAGGGAGACAAACACAGAGAGTGTGTGAATGTGACAGAAACACAGAGAGTGTGTGAGTGTGACGGAAACACAGAGAGATCGAGAGAGAGAGAGAGAGAGAGAGAGAGAGAGAGAGAGAGAGAGAGAGAGCGCCAGGGACCGAGAGAGACAAGTCAGAAGGGCGTGGCATAGACTTTTAGTTGGGAAAATACAACCGGAAGAGGTGAGTTTTCAATGCTCTTTTAAAAGAAGACTCTGATGGGATTTCGCGGACAGGTTTAGGAAGAGAATTCCACTGAGTTGGAGCAGAGAAGGAGATAGCTCTTTCTCCAAAGGACTTTGTTCGGACTTTTGGAATGCAGAGGGTGAAGTGGTCAGTTGAAGAACGAAGAGATCGAGCGGGAGAGTAAACAGATAGAAGGTTTGAAATGTAAGCTGGGGAAGATCCTGAGAAGAATTTGTGGCAAAGTATTGACAGTTTGTATTTGATACGCGCCTCAATAGGAAACCAATGTAGGGATTGCAGTAAAGGAGTGATATGATCTTGTTTTTTCACCTTGAACACAAGCCTCGCGGCCAAATTTTGGACTCTTTGAAGTTTATCTATGCAACGTTTTGGACACCCAGCCAGGAGAGCATTGCCATATAGTCCAACCTAGACAGAACCAGAGAACAGATCAAGATTTTTGTTGCTGAGATTGTAAGGTAATGACGGATAGAACTTATCTGACAGAGAGCTACATATGCAGATTTACAGACATGAGAAGTGTACTTGTCAAAAGACATGTCATCAGAGAATATGCATCCTAGATTGCGTGCAGAAGAGGAGAACTCAATGTCGTATTTTCCTACACGGACAGTGGCTGGTTTGGGACAGTTAGAGAAGGATCTTTCTGTGTGCATGAGAAGGGCTTCGGTTTTATCATCATTTAACTTTAATTTATGCTGAGTCATCCAAGACTTAACCTGGGTGGTGCAACTTTGCATGTTTTGCAAGGCATGTTCTATTTTTGATGGATGAGATGACTTGTAAAGTTGGGTATCGTCTGCAAATGACTGATCTGAAATGGAGTGCTTTTCAATGAGTGTGTGTAAGGGTTTTGTATACATAATGAATAGAATAGGACCAAGTACTGATCCCTGGGGTACACCAAAAGCCAGCGCTTTTGCATCTGATGAAAAATCGTCAATGAAAACAGACTGTGTGCGAGATGTTAAGTAACTCTGAAACCAAGATAGGGCTGTACCAGTAATTCCATAATGGTTATGGAGAGTGCTAATGAGAATAGAATGGTCGATTGTGTCAAAGGCAGCGCTTAAGTCTAGCAGTGTCAGAAGGGATACATCACCATGGTCGAGAGCAAGGAGAATATCATTTGTTACTTTAAGCAGTGCTGTTTCAGTACTATGAGAGGGTCGGTAAGCCGACTGGTTGGGGGAGAGAAGTGAGTGTGCATTCAAGTGTTCAAATAGCTGTTCAAGGACAATCTTTTCAATTACTTTAGACAAAAATGGCAAATTGGACACAGGGCGGTAGTGTTTTAATTCATTTGGGTTCAAAGAAGGTTTCTTTAAGAGGGGTTTAACTGCTGCTATCTTGAACAATGATGGAAAATGACCAGATAACAGACTTTCATTGACAATGGATGTGAGGGTAGGGAGCAGTTCATCAAGACAGTCAATCAACAATGGGGTAGGGATGGGGTCAAGAGGACAAGTGGTTGGGTTAGCATTAAGAATAATTTTTCTAAGATCACTGGGAGAAACTGTATCACAGTATTATCACACATTTCAAATGAAGAACTGCTGATTTGGTTTAGATTAAAACGAATGTCCGAAATCTTCGTTGTAAAATAATCACTAAACGTCTTTGGAAGTTCACTAAGGGGATACAAAGTGGGGAGGGGTGATGACTTGCCTTTGCCCATGAGTCTGCCACACACATTATTATTATATAAATGCCTGACCGACGTACTACCCGAAATCTGAGCACTTTAGTAGGATGTTTTTGCCTTCTCAACAATGTCTGTGACCATCTGTTTGGCAATGTCAAAGATCTGTTTAAAAACAGTCAGAGTGGACTTGACCATCTGCCTCTCAGCCCGCCGTCTCTCCTGCTTCGCCTCCCTGAGCTCTTCTCTGACACAGGGGTACCATGGGGAGCAGTGTCCAGTCCTCACCCTGCAATGTTTGACCGGAGTATGTCTGTCCAGCACAGCACAAAGCGTAGAGTTCAGTTGCTCCACAGAGGGGCATGTGTCTGGGGCTACTGACAGAACAATGTCTTTCTGTTCCTTGTTCACCGTCCTGTCTTTCTGTTCCTTGTTCACCGTCCTGTCTTTCTGTTCCTTGTTCACTGTCCTGTCTTTCTGTTCCTTGTTCACCGTCCTGTCTTTCTGTTCCTTGTTCACTGTCCTGTCTTTCTGTTCCTTGTTCACCACCCACCCTGTCCTGTCTTTCTGTTCCTTGTTCCTCAGCCTGTCTTTCTGTTCCTTGTCACTGTCCTGTCTTTCTGTTCCTTGTTCACCGCCCTGTCTTTCTGTTCCTTGTTCACCGTCCTGTCTTTCTGTTCCTTGTTCCCCACCCTGTCTTTCTGTTCCTTGTTCACTGTCCTGTCTTTCTGTTCCTTGTTCACTGTCCTGTCTTTCTGTTCCTTGTCCACCGTCCTGTCTTTCTGTTCCTTGTTCACCGTCCTGTCTTTCTGTTCCTTGTTCACTGTCCTGTCTTTCTGTTCCTTGTCCACCGTCCTGTCTTTCTGTTCCTTGTTCACCGTCCTGTCTTTCTGTTCCTTGTTCCCCACCCTGTCTTTCTGTTCCTTGTTCTGTTCTTTCTGTTCCTTGTTCACTGTCCTGTCTTTCTGTTCCTTGTCCACCGTCCTGTCTTTCTGTTCCTTGTTCACTGTCCTGTCTTTCTGTTCCTTGTTCACCGTCCTGTCTTTCTGTTCCTTGTTCCCCACCCTGTCTTTCTGTTCCTTGTTCACCGTCCTGTCTTTCTGTTCCTTGTTCACCGTCCTGTCTTTCTGTTCCTTGTTCACCGTCCTGTCTTTCTGTTCCTTGTTCCTCAGCCTGTCTTTCTGTTCCTTGTTCACCGTCCTGTCTTTCTGTTCCTTGTTCACCAGTCCTGTCTTTCTGTTCCTTGTTCCTCAGCCTGTCTTTCTGTTCCTTGTTCCCCACCCTGTCTTTCTGTTCCTTGTTCACCGTCCTGTCTTTCTGTTCCTTGTTCCTCAGCCTGTCTTTCTGTTCCTTGTTCCCCACCCTGTCTTTCTGTTCCTTGTTCCCCACCCTGTCTTTCTGTTCCTTGTTCCTCAGCCTGTCTTTCTGTTCCTGGTTTCACCCTGTCTTTCTGTTTCCCACCCTGTCTTTCTGTTCCTTGTTCCTCAGCCTGTCTTTCTGTTCCTTGTTCACCGTCCTGTCTTTCTGTTCCTTGTTCCTCAGCCTGTCTTTCTGTTCCTTGTTCACCACCCTGTCTTTCTGTTCCTTGTTCCCCAGCCTGTCTTTCTGTTCCTTGTTCACCAGTCCTGTCTTTCTGTTCCTTGTTCCTCACCCTGTCTTTCTGTTCCTTGTTCCCCACCCTGTCTTTCTGTTCCTTGTTCCTCAGCCTGTCTTTCTGTTCCTTGTTTCACCCTGTCTTTCTGTTCCTTTCCTGTCTTTCTGTTCCTTGTTCATCATCCTGTCTTTCTGTTCCTTGTTCACTGTCCTGTCTTTCTGTTCCTTGTTCACCGTCCTGTCTTTCTGTTCCTTGTTCCCCACCCTGTCTTTCTGTTCCTTGTTCCTCAGCCTGTCTTTCTGTTCCTTGTTCACTGTCCTGTCTTTCTGTTCCTTGTCCACCGTCCTGTCTTTCTGTTCCTTGTTCACTGTCCTGTCTTTCTGTTCCTTGTTCACCGTCCTGTCTTTCTGTTCCTTGTTCTGTCTTTCTGTTCCTTGTTCACTGTCCTGTCTTTCTGTTCCTTGTTCACCGTCCTGTCTTTCTGTTCCTTGTTCCTCAGCCTGTCTTTCTGTTCCTTGTTCCCCACCCTGTCTTTCTGTTCCTTGTTCCTCAGCCTGTCTTTCTGTTCCTTGTTCCTCAGCCTGTCTTTCTGTTTCCCACCCTGTCTTTCTGTTCCTTGTTCACCGTCCTGTCTTTCTGTTCCTTGTTCACCGTCCTGTCTTTCTGTTCCTTGTTCCTCAGCCTGTCTTTCTGTTCCTTGTTCCCCACCCTGTCTTTCTGTTCCTTGTTCCTCAGCCTGTCTTTCTGTTCCTGGTTTCACCCTGTCTTTCTGTTTCCCACCCTGTCTTTCTGTTCCTTGTTCATCATCCTGTCTTTCTGTTCCTTGTTCACTGTCCTGTCTTTCTGTTCCTTGTTCACCGTCCTGTCTTTCTGTTCCTTGTTCCCCACCCTGTCTTTCTGTTCCTTGTTCCTCAGCCTGTCTTTCTGTTCCTTGTTCCCCACCCTGTCTTTCTGTTCCTTGTTCCTCAGCCTGTCTTTCTGTTCCTGGTTTCACCCTGTCTTTCTGTTTCCCACCCTGTCTTTCTGTTCCTTGTTCATCATCCTGTCTTTCTGTTCCTTGTTCACTGTCCTGTCTTTCTGTTCCTTGTTCACCGTCCTGTCTTTCTGTTCCTTGTTCCCCACCCTGTCTTTCTGTTCCTTGTTCATCATCCTGTCTTTCTGTTCATTGTTCCTCAGCCTGTCTTTCTGTTTCCCACCCTGTCTTTCTGTTCCTTGTTCATCATCCTGTCTTTCTGTTCCTTGTTCATCATCCTGTCTTTCCGTTCCCTTTTCTCTCCCTGTCTTTCTGTTCCTTGTTCATCATCCTGTCTTTCCGTTCCCTTTTCTCTCCCTGTCTTTCTGTTCCTTGTTCATCACCCTGTCTTTCCGTTCCCTTTTCTCTCCCTGTCTTTCTGTTCCTTGTTCATCATCCTGTCTTTCCGTTCCCTTTTCTCTCCCTGTCTTTCTGTTCCTTGTTCATCATCCTGTCTTTCCGTTCCCTTTTCTCTCCCTGTCTTTCTGTTCCTTGTTCATCACCCTGTCTTTCCGTTCCCTTTTCTCTCCCTGTCTTTCTGTTCCTTGTTCCTCACCCTGTCTTTCCGTTCCCTTTTCTCTCCCTGTCTTTCTGTTCCTTGTTCATCATCCTGTCTTTCCGTTCCCTTTTCTCTCCCTGTCTTTCTGTTCCTTGTTCCTCACCCTGTCTTTCTGTTCCCTTTTCTCTCCCTGTCTTTCTGTTCCTTGTTCCTCACCCTGTCTTTCTGTTCCTTGTTCCTCACCCTGTCTTTCTGTTCCCTTTTCTGTCTTTCTGTTCCTTGTTCCTCACCCTGTCTTTCCGTTCCCTTTTCTCTCCCTGTCTTTCTGTTCCTTGTTCCTCACCCTGTCTTTCCGTTCCCTTTTCTCTCCCTGTCTTTCTGTTCATTGTTCCTCACCCTGTCTTTCCGTTCCCTTTTCTCTCCCTGTCTTTCCGTTCCTTGTTCATCATCCTGTCTTTCCGTTCCCTTTTCTCTCCCTGTCTTTCCGTTCCTTGTTCATCATCCTGTCTTTCCATTCCCTTTTCCCACCCTGTCTTTCTGTTCCTTGTTCCCCAGCCTGTCTTTCTGTTCCTTGTTCATCATCCTGTCTTTCTGTTCCTTTTATTGCGATGTCTTTCTGTTCATTGTTCCTCACCCTGTCTTTCTGTTCCTTGTTCCCCAGCCTGTCTTTCCGTTCCTTGTTCATCATCCTGTCTTTCTGTTCCTTGTTCATCATCCTGTCTTTCTGTTCCTTTTATTGCGATGTCTTTCTGTTCATTGTTCCTCACCCTGTCTTTCTGTTCCTTGTTCCCCAGCCTGTCTTTCCGTTCCTTGTTCATCATCCTGTCTTTCTGTTCCTCACCCTGTCTTTCTGTTCCTTTTATTGCGATGTCTTTCTGTTCATTGTTCCTCACCCTGTCTTTCTGTTCCTTGCTCCTCAGCCTGTCTTTCTGTTCCTTGTTCCCCAGCCTGTCTTTCGGTTCCTTGTTCCTGACCCTGTCTTTCTGTTTGTTTAGGTTGTTGACACTTGTAGTCTCCAGAAAAGAAGGCAGCAACATGGTGGTTGACTTAGGTTCACCCATTGACTCTTTCCCAATGGCAACCTTGCCCTCCCTTTTCCAATGTGATTCACTCCCAATGGCAACCTTGCCCTCCCTTTTCCAATGTGACTCACTCCCAATGGCAACCTTGCCCTCCCTTTTCCAATGTGATTCACTCCCAATGGCAACCTTGCCCTCCCTTTTCCAATGTGATTCACTCCCAATGGCAACCTTGCCCTCCCTTTTCCAAGGTAACTCACTCCCAATGGCAACCTTGCCCTCCCTTTTCCAATGTGACTCACTCCCAGTGGCAACCTTGCCCTCCCTTTTCCAATGTGATTCACTCCCAATGGCAACCTTGCCCTCCCTTTTCCAATGTGACTCACTCCCAATGGCAACCTTGCCCTCCCTTTTCCAATGTGATTCACTCCCAATGGCAACCTTGCCCTCCCTTTTCCAAGGTAACTCACTCCCAATGGCAACCTTGCCCTCCCTTTTCCAATGTGATTCACTCCCAATGGCAACCTTGCCCTCCCTTTTCCAATGTGACTCACTCCCAATGGCAACCTTGCCCTCCCTTTCCCAATGTGACTCACTCCCAATGGCAACCTTGCCCTCCCTTTTCCAAGGTAACTCACTCCCAATGGCAACCTTGCCCTCCCTTTTCCAATGTGACTCACTCCCAATGGCAACCTTGCCCTCCCTTTCCCAATGTGACTCACTCCCAATGGCAACCTTGCCCTCCCTTTTCCAAGGTAACTCACTCCCAATGGCAACCTTGCCCTCCCTTTTCCAATGTGACTCACTCCCAATGGCAACCTTGCCCTCCCTTTTCCAATGTAACTCACTCCCAATGGCAACCTTGCCCTCCCTTTTCCAATGTGACTCACTCCCAATGGCAACCTTGCCCTCCCTTTTCCAATGTGATTCATGTAGGGCAGGAGGATGCAGTATGTATTGGATCAAGGTTTATGTGCCTGAAATATTAATCTGTTGTTTCCTATCGATTGACATAGCAGTTCTGGAGATTGTTGTCAGGTTTGATCAGTTCTGTATGACATAGATTCTGTGTCATTTTTCGATGATAGAGAAATGTATGTAAGCATAATGAGAAACAAAAAAGTGGTGTTATTTATGACATTCAGTTGCATTAAAGAACAGCCTTTAGGTATTAGACGTGTACAGATTATTACTCCTCAGAGATTTCACTTAGCTTTCTCTCTTTCACTTAGTATTCTGTATGGATGCTCTCAATACAAAATTGCAATCATGCCTAAATGTTTTGTTTAACTCAAGTTGTCCTTTCAAAATTTCAAAGTTTACGCTTTGAGATTCAGAGTCTTGCAATTGGATTAGTCTCATTCTCCCACCTTCTCTCCCCCCACCCCCACCACCACCTTCTGTTCCACTCCTAACTTTGCTTAAAAAACAACACCAAACGTTTGTTTTCACGGATCAATGCTCTGAGTCTGTTATCCCCCTCCCCCTCCCCATTCTGCCTGTCCCCCGCTCCCCATTCTGCCTGTCCCCCCTCCCCCTCCCCATCCTGCCCGTCCCAACCGGTGTTTCATATGGCCCATATCTCATATTATTATACAGATACAGACATGTATAAACACACACACACACACACACACACACACACATGCATATGCACACACACACACATGCACACACACACACACACACACATGCATATACACACACACATGCATATACACACACACATGCATACACACACACACACACACACACACACACACACACACACACACACACACACACACACACACACACACACACACACACACACACAAACACACACACACACACACACACACACACACATACACACACACACACAGAAACTTTCAGAAAGCGTTTGATAACATTTCACACGAAGGACTATTAATAAAATTACAAAGATTTGGTATCAACGGTAAATGGTTTCATTTGGTTAAAAACATGCACACAAATACACAAATCTACTCAGCTGGAAAAAATGGAATTTGTCATTCAGTCTATATGCGAAGAGGAATTCTGCAAGGGAACTCACTAAGTCCAACATTATTCAATATGTTTATAGACGATTTAACAAACTGGCTTCCAAAAGATGATTCACCAACACTGGATCCTTCGAGCAATACATGTATATCTACTTTATTATATGCAGATGATCTTATACTCCTTGCAACATCTAAACAAGGTTTACAATTAAAATTAGATCAATTATACTTATATTGTAAGGAATGGGGGTTGCAAATTAACATTGAAGAAACTAAAGTAATAATATTTTCTAAAACAGAACCTAAAACTCGATTATTCTTTAAATGTGGTACAAAATTCATTGAAACAGCAGAACAATACAAATATCTCGAATAATTTTTCATAGGTCAGGAAAACTTGATATGACAGCAGAACATCTAAGCAAGCAAGGGAACAAAGCAACATATATCCTTAAAAGAACGTTTCAAAATGAAAATATTAATGATCAAATTGTTTTACAATTATTTGATAGTCTTGTGTCACCAATATTGATGTATGGTGCAGATATATGGCTACCTTTTTGCTTGAAGTTAAATGACAACTTTACTCTAGAAAACATGTTTAATCAATGCCTTTCAAACAAATTACCACATGAGCATACTCAACATAACTTCTTCAAGCAAATTTTAGGAGTTCACAAAAAAGCTACAAACTTAGCTGTTATTGGAGAACTCGGAAGTTTGCCAATTAGCTTAACAATAATCAATCAGATTATAAAGTTCTGGTACCATATTTTAGAATCTAAAGACAACTCTCCTATCAAAATCATATACACGAACATGTTAAAGAATGAAGATCATCAAACACCTTGGTTTAAATTTGTCAAACAAATTCTTAACCTAATTGGATTGGAGCATGTTAGGAACAACCAGCATACTTTTAATATTAATAAGTTATGTCATGTTGTCCAAAATAAATTAAAAGCTGAATACATATTATTTTGGAAGAAAAGAAAATCAGAAACAGAATCAAAGCTTAAATTTTACAACAGTATTACTACAGAATATAGAATGGAACCATATTTAGCAAACTCTTTCATAAGATTTAACCAAAAACAATCATGTAAATTAAGAATTTCTTGTCACGACCTTAAAATAGAAAAAGGTAGATATACTAAAACTCCAAGGGAAAGAAGATTATGTTTGGAATGTAATGAAATCGAAGATGAAATTCATTTCTTAGATAATTGTATCAAATATGACGATATAAGAAAGCACTTTTTAAAACATGTTGAAGACAAATACAAAATACAAAACGCGCTACCAACCAATTTAATATCAAATGACAATGTTATCAGCGAGGTTGCGAAATATGTATATGAGTGTCAGCAGTTACTAAAGTAGAACGGGGAAAAAGTACAAACAAGAACAGAATGTTTGATGAAAAAGTTCATTTTACAAATGCTTTGTTTCTTACATTTAGTGTTTCGTTGTTTGTTTATTATTATTTTAGTGTCATATAAAACCTGTTACGGTTTTCAAAGACAATAAATATCTGAATCTGAATCTGAATCACACACACACACACACACACACACACACTCACACACACACACACACACACACACACACACACACACACACGCGCAGCTCCAATTTCCCGTCATTGTTGTGTGTGTGTGATCTTATTCCTCTGAGCTGATTGTCACGCTCCAGTGAATTACTGTTAGGCCTGAAAAAGACAAGCAGCACGCTACCCACCTATTATGTCTGTGTGGTGTGTGTGTGTGTGTGTCTGTGTCTGTGTGTGTGTGTGTGTGTGTGTGTGTGTGTGTGTGTGTGTGTGTGTGTGTGTGTGTGTGTGTGTGTGTGTGTGTGTGTGTGTGTGTGTGTGTGTGTGTGTGTGTGTGTGTGTGTGTGTGTGTGTGTGTGTGTGTGTGTGTGTGTGTGTGTGTGTGTGTGTGTGTGTGTGTGTGTGTGTGTGTGTGTGTGTGTGTGTGTGTGTGTGTGTGTGTGTGTGTGTGTGTGTGTGTGTGTGTGTGTGTGTGTGTGTGTGTGTGTGTGTGTGTGTGTGTGTGTGTGTGTGTGTGTGTGTGTGTGTGTGTGTGTGTGTGTGTGTGTGTGTGTGTGTGTGTGTGTGTGTGTGTGTGTGTATGTGTGTGTGTGTGTGTGTGTGTGTGTGTGTGTGTGTATGTGTGTGGTGTGTGTGTGTGTGTGTGTGTGTGTGTGTGTGTGTGTGTGTGTGTGTGTGTGTGTGTGTGTGTGTGTGTGTGTCTGTGTGTGTGTGTCTGTGTGTGTGTGGAGAAAGGAAGGTATAAGGAGGTGATAATATACATTATTGGGGTGGTGGGGGTGGTGAATTGGGCCAGACGCAGCAGAGGGGGAATCCCATTGCAGTTGTGAATTCAAGGCCCAAACATGACTAAAACGAAGGTCTTTCAATATTGCCACCACCATTATCATTATTATTATTGTCATCATAGTCATCATCAATGTTATTATCGTTACTTCTGACTGTTGGTACTGTTAGCACTATTGCTACTAATAATTACTACTGTGTTCGTTTGTTTTGTGAATCTAATAAAGCTTTGATCTGTATTGTTTAAATGAGAATGGTATTGTGCGCACTGTGAAGTATATTGCACACGCTGCCTATAAAAACAATAATGGTAACAGAAAAAAAGAAATGAACATATGAAAGCCAAGTGAACTACACAAATCTCCCTAAGCCTGTAACAAGCAGTGACGCTGTGAATAGCTGTGGATGTATGACTGGTGTCCTAATAACAGTATTAATGGACAAATCCTGTCTTACGTAACTAGCAAACATCATAATCAGCATCAGCATTGTTAGCTTTGCATGCTGTAACTGGTAATGCCCTGTGGGGGGTGGGGGGTTCAAGGGCCTGAAAGAGGGAGAGAGAGAGAGAGGGAGAAGGATAGGGAGATAGAATGGGTGGGGTGGGGTGTGTTGGTGGTGCTGCCTGGTGCATGTTGTAACTGGTGATGCCCTGTGGGGGGTGGGGGATTCAAGGGCCTGAAAGAGGGAGAGAGAGAGAGAGAGGGAGATAGAATGGGTGGGGGATTCAAGGGCCTGAAAGAGGGAGAGAGAGAGGGAGATAGAATGGGTGCGGGATTCAAGGGCCTGAAAGAGGGAGAGAGAGAGGGAGAGGGAGATAGAATGGGTGGGGGATTCAAGGGCCTGAAAAAGGGAGAGAGAGAGGGAGATAGAATGGGTGGGCGATTCAAGGGCCTGAAAGAGGGAGAGAGAGAGAGGGAGATAGAATGGGTGGGGGGTTCAAGGGCCTGAAAGAGGGAGAGAGAGGGAGATAGAATGGGTGGGGGATTCAAGGGCCTGAAAGAGAGAGAGAGAGAGAGATAGAATGGGTGGGGGATTCAAGGGCCTGAAAGAGGGAGAGAGAGAGATAGAATGGGTGGGTGATTCAAGGGCCTGAAAGAGGGAGAGAGAGAGATAGAATGGGTGGGGGATTCAAGGGCCTGAAAGAGGGAGAGGGAGATAGATAGAATGGGTGGGGGATTCAAGGGCCTGAAAGAGGGAGAGAGAGGGAGATAGAATGGGTGGGGGATTCAAGGGCCTGAAAGAGGGAGAGAGAGGGAGATAGAATCGGGTGGGGGATTCAAGGGCCTGAAAGAGAGAGAGGGAGATAGAATGGGTGGGGGGTTCAAGGGCCTGAAAGAGGGAGAGAGAGGGAGAGGGAGATAGAATGGGTGGGGGATTCAAGGGCCTGAAAGAGGGAGAGAGAGAGGGAGATCGAATGGGTGGGGGGTTCAAGGGCCTGAAAGAGGGAGAGAGAGAGGGAGATAGAATGGGTGGGGGATTCAAGGGCCTGAAAGAGGGAGAGAGAGAGGGAGATAGAATGGGTGGGGGATTCAAGGGCCTGAAAGAGGGAGAGAGAGAGGAGATAGAATGGGTGGGGGATTCAAGGGCCTGAAAGAGGGAGAGGGAGAGGGAGATAGAATGGGTGGGGGATTCAAGGGCCTGAAAGAGGGAGAGAGAGAGGGAGATAGAATGGGTGGGGGATTCAAGGGCCTGAAAGAGGGAGAGGGAGAAGGAGATAGAATGGGTGGGGGATTCAAGGGCCTGAAAGAGAGAGAGGGAGATAGAATGGGTGGGGGGTTCAAGGGCCTGAAAGAGGGAGAGGGAGAAGGAGATAGAATGGGTGGGTGATTCAAGGGCCTGAAAGAGGGAGAGAGAGAGATAGAATGGGTGGGTGATTCAAGGGCCTGAAAGAGGGAGAGGGAGAGGGAGATAGAATGGGTGGGGGATTCAAGGGCCTGAAAGAGGGAGAGGGAGAAGGAGATAGAATGGGTGGGTGATTCAAGGGCCTGAAAGAGGGAGAGGGAGATAGAATGGGTGGGGGATTCAAGGGCCTGAAAGAGGGAGAGAGAGGGAGATAGAATGGGTGGGGGATTCAAGGGCCTGAAAGAGGGAGAGAGAGAGGGAGATAGAATGGGTGGGGGATTCAAGGGCCTGAAAGAGGGAGAGAGGGAGAGGGAGATAGAATGGGTGGGGGATTCAAGGGCCTGAAAGAGGGAGAGAGAGGGAGATAGAATGGGTGGGGGATTCAAGGGCCTGAAAGAGGGAGAGAGAGAGGGAGAGGGAGATAGAATGGGTGGGGGATTCAAGGGCCTGAAAGAGGGAGAAAGAGATGGAGATAGAATGGGTGGGGGATTCAAGGGCCTGAAAGAGGGAGAGAGAGAGGAGATAGAATGGGTGGGGGATTCAAGGGCCTGAAAGAGGGAGAGAGAGGGAGATAGAATGGGTGGGGGATTCAAGGGCCTGAAAGAGGGAGAGAGAGGGAGAGGGAGATATAATGGGTGGGGGATTCAAGGGCCTGAAAGAGGGAGAGAGAGGGAGAGGGAGATAGAATGGGTGGGGGATTCAAGGGCCTGAAAGAGGGAGAGAGAGGGAGAGGGAGATATAATGGGTGGGGGATTCAAGGGTCTGAAAGAGAGAGAGGGAGAGGGAGATATAATGGGTGGGGGATTCAAGGGCCTGAAAGAGGGAGAGGGAGATAGAATGGGTGGGGGATTCCAGGGCCTGAAAGAGGGAGAGAGAGGGAGAGGGAGATAGAATGTGGGGGGGGGGCATTCAAGGGCCTGAAAGAGGGAGAGAGAGAGAGGGAGATAGAATGGGTGGGGGATTCAAGGGCCTGAAAGAGGGAGAGAGAGAGGGAGATAGAATGGGTGGGGGATTCAAGGGCCTGAAAGAGAGAGAGGGAGAGGGAGATATAATGGGTGGGGGATTCAAGGGCCTGAAAGAGGGAGAGAGAGAGGGAGATAGAATGGGTGGGGGATTCAAGGGCCTGAAAGAGAGAGAGGGAGATAGAATGGGTGGGGTGGGGTGTGTTGGTGGTTCTGCCTGGTGCATGGTTGGCAAGGGAACATAGAGGAATTAGTGGGTGGGGTATCTGGTGGGTTGAATTTAGTTTTACAAAGGAGGGTGGGGTGTGTTGGTGGTGCTGCCAGAGACAGAGAGATGGAAACAGTGATAGAGGTAGAATCAGACAGATGGAAACAGTGATAGAGGTAGAATCAGACAGATGGAAACAGTGATAGAGGTAGAATCAGAGACAGATGGAAACAATGATAGAGGTAGAATCAGACAGATGGAAACAGTGATAGAGGTAGAATCAGACAGATGGAAACAGTGATAGAGGTAGAATCAGACAGATGGAAACAGTGATAGAGGTAGAATCAGAGACAGATGGAAACAGTGATAGAGGTAGAATCAGAGACAGATGGAAACAGTGATAGAGGTAGAATCAGAGACAGATGGAAACAGTGATAGAGGTAGAATCAGACAGATGGAAACAGTGATAGAGGTAGAATCAGACAGATGGAAACAGTGATAGAGGTAGAATCAGAGACAGATGGAAACAATGATAGAGGTAGAATCAGAGACAGATGGAAACAGTGATAGAGGTAGAATCAGACAGATGGAAACAATGATAGAGGTAGAATCAGAGACAGATGGAAACAGTGATAGAGGTAGAATCAGAGACAGATGGAAACAGTGACAGAGGTAGAATCAGACAGATGGAAACAGTGATAGAGGTAGAATCAGAGACAGATGGAAACAGTGATAGAGGTAGAATCAGAGACAGATGGAAACAGTGATAGAGGTAGAATCAGAGACAGATGGAAACAGTGATAGAGGTAGAATCAGACAGATGGAAACAGTGATAGAGGTAGAATCAGAGACAGATGGAAACAGTGATAGAGGTAGAATCAGACAGATGGAAACAGTGATAGAGGTAGAATCAGACAGATGGAAACAGTGATAGAGGTAGAATCAGAGACAGATGGAAACAGTGATAGAGGTAGAATCAGACAGATGGAAACAGTGATAGAGGTAGAATCAGAGACAGATGGAAACAGTGATAGAGGTAGAATCAGAGACAGATGGAAACAGTGATAGAGGTAGAATCAGACAGATGGAAACAATGATAGAGGTAGAATCAGACAGATGGAAACAGTGATAGAGGTAGAATCAGAGACAGATGGAAACAGTGATAGAGGTAGAATCAGACAGATTGAAACAGTGATAGAGGTAGAATCAGAGACAGATGGAAACAGTGATAGAGGTAGAATCAGACAGATGGAAACAGTGATAGAGGTAGAATCAGACAGATGGAAACAGTGATAGAGGTAGAATCAGACAGATGGAAACAGTGATAGAGGTAGAATCAGAGACAGATGGAAACAGTGATAGAGGTAGAATCAGACAGATGGAAACAGTGATAGAGGTAGAATCAGAGACAGATGGAAACAGTGATAGAGGTAGAATCAGAGACAGATGGAAACAGTGATAGAGGTAGAATCAGACAGATGGAAACAGTGATAGAGGTAGAATCAGACAGATGGAAACAGTGATAGAGGTAGAATCAGAGACAGATGGAAACAGTGATAGAGGTAGAATCAGACAGATGGAAACAGTGATAGAGGTAGAATCAGAGACAGATGGAAACAGTGATAGAGGTAGAATCAGACAGATGGAAACAGTGATAGAGGTAGAATCAGAGACAGATGGAAACAGTGATAGAGGTAGAATCAGAGACAGATGGAAACAGTGATAGAGGTAGAATCAGACAGATGGAAACAGTGATAGAGGTAGAATCAGAGACAGATGGAAACAGTGATAGAGGTAGAATCAGAGACAGATGGAAACAGTGATAGAGGTAGAATCAGACAGATGGAAACAGTGATAGAGGTAGAATCAGAGACAGATGGAAACAGTGATAGAGGTAGAATCAGACAGATGGAAACAGTGATAGAGGTAGAATCAGACAGATGGAAACAGTGATAGAGGTAGAATCAGAGACAGATGGAAACAGTGATATAGGTAGAATCAGACAGATGGAAACAGTGATAGAGGTAGAATCAGAGACAGATGGAAACAGTGATAGAGGTAGAATCAGAGACAGATGGAAACAGTGATAGAGGTAGAATCAGAGACAGATGGAAACAGTGATAGAGGTAGAATCAGACAGATGGAAACAGTGATAGAGGTAGAATCAGAGACAGATGGAAACAGTGATAGAGGTAGAATCAGACAGATGGAAACAGTGATAGAGGTAGAATCAGACAGATGGAAACAGTGATAGAGGTAGAATCAGACAGATGGAAACAGTGATAGAGGTAGAATCAGAGACAGATGGAAACAGTGATATAGGTAGAATCAGACAGATGGAAACAGTGATAGAGGTAGAATCAGAGACAGATGGAAACAGTGATAGAGGTAGAATCAGACAGATGGAAACAGTGATAGAGGTAGAATCAGACAGATGGAAACAGTGATAGAGGTAGAATCAGACAGATGGAAACAGTGATAGAGGTAGAATCAGAGACAGATGGAAACAGTGATAGAGGTAGAATCAGAGACAGATGGAAACAGTGATAGAGGTAGAATCAGACAGATGGAAACAGTGATAGAGGTAGAATCAGAGACAGATGGAAACAGTGATAGAGGTAGAATCAGACAGATGGAAACAGTGATATAGGTAGAATCAGACAGATGGAAACAGTGATATAGGTAGAATCAGACAGATGGAAACAGTGATAGAGGTAGAATCAGAGACAGATGGAAACAGTGATATAGGTAGAATCAGACAGATGGAAACAGTGATAGAGGTAGAATCAGACAGATGGAAACAGTGATAGAGGTAGAATCAGAGACAGATGGAAACAGTGATAGAGGTAGAATCAGACAGATGGAAACAGTGATAGAGGTAGAATCAGAGACAGATGGAAACAGTGATAGAGGTAGAATCAGAGACAGATGGAAACAGTGATAGAGGTAGAATCAGACAGATGGAAACAGTGATAGAGGTAGAATCAGAGACAGATGGAAACAGTGATAGAGGTAGAATCAGAGACAGATGGAAACAGTGATAGAGGTAGAATCAGACAGATGGAAACAGTGATAGAGGTAGAATCAGAGACAGATGGAAACAGTGATAGAGGTAGAATCAGAGACAGATGGAAACAGTGATAGAGGTAGAATCAGACAGATGGAAACAGTGATAGAGGTAGAATCAGAGACAGATGGAAACAGTGATAGAGGTAGAATCAGACAGATGGAAACAGTGATAGAGGTAGAATCAGAGACAGATGGAAACAGTGATAGAGGTAGAATCAGAGACAGATGGAAACAGTGATAGAGGTAGAATCAGAGACAGATGGAAACAGTGATAGAGGTAGAATCAGACAGATGGAAACAGTGATAGAGGTAGAATCAGAGACAGATGGAAACAGTGATAGAGGTAGAATCAGAGACAGATGGAAACAGTGATAGAGGTAGAATCAGAGACAGATGGAAACAGTGATAGAGGTAGAATCAGACAGATGGAAACAGTGATAGAGGTAGAATCAGACAGATGGAAACAGTGATAGAGGTAGAATCAGAGACAGATGGAAACAGTGATAGAGGTAGAATCAGACAGATGGAAACAGTGATAGAGGTAGAATCAGAGACAGATGGAAACAGTGATAGAGGTAGAATCAGAGACAGATGGAAACAGTGATAGAGGTAGAATCAGACAGATGGAAACAGTGATATAGGTAGAATCAGAGACAGATGGAAACAGTGATAGAGGTAGAATCAGAGACAGATGGAAACAGTGATAGAGGTAGAATCAGAGACAGATGGAAACAGTGATAGAGGTAGAATCAGAGACAGATGGAAACAGTGATAGAGGTAGAATCAGAGACAGATGGAAACAGTGATAGAGGTAGAATCAGAGACAGATGGAAACAGTGATAGAGGTAGAATCAGAGACAGATGGAAACAGTGATAGAGGTAGAATCAGAGACAGATGGAAACAGTGATAGAGGTAGAATCAGACAGATGGAAACAATGATAGAGGTAGAATCAGACAGATGGAAACAGTGATAGAGGTAGAATCAGAGACAGATGGAAACAGTGATAGAGGTAGAATCAGACAGATGGAAACAGTGATAGAGGTAGAATCAGAGACAGATGGAAACAGTGATAGAGGTAGAATCAGACAGATGGAAACAGTGATAGAGGTAGAATCAGACAGATGGAAACAATGATAGAGGTAGAATCAGACAGATGGAAACAGTGATAGAGGTAGAATCAGAGACAGATGGAAACAGTGATAGAGGTAGAATCAGACAGATGGAAACAGTGATAGAGGTAGAATCAGAGACAGATGGAAACAGTGATAGAGGTAGAATCAGAGACAGATGGAAACAGTGATAGAGGTAGAATCAGAGACAGATGGAAACAGTGATAGATGTAGAATCAGACAGATGGAAACAGTGATAGAGGTAGAATCAGAGACAGATGGAAACAGTGATAGAGGTAGAATCAGACAGATGGAAACAGTGATAGAGGTAGAATCAGACAGATGGAAACAGTGATAGAGGTAGAATCAGAGACAGATGGAAACAGTGATAGAGGTAGAATCAGAGACAGATGGAAACAGTGATAGAGGTAGAATCAGAGACAGATGGAAACAGTGATAGAGGTAGAATCAGAGACAGATGGAAACAGTGATAGAGGTAGAATCAGAGACAGATGGAAACAGTGATAGAGGTAGAATCAGAGACAGATGGAAACAGTGATAGAGGTAGAATCAGAGACAGATGGAAACAGTGATAGAGGTAGAATCAGAGACAGATGGAAACTCGGGAAAGAGAGAGCAAGGGAAGCAGACAGAGAGGGAGACAGAGAGGGAGACATGGACAGACAGCAGACAGTGACAGAGAGACAGAGAGGGAGAGACATGGACAGACAGACAGTCAATGGTAGACAGACAGAGAGGGACAGACAGACAGATAGGGAGACACAGACAGACAGTGATAGACAGACAGAGAGGGAGACACAGACAGACAGACAGTGATAGACAGACAGAGAGGGAGACAGACAGACAGTGACAGACAGACAGAGAGGGAGACACAGACAGACAGTGATGGACAGACAGAGAGGGAGACACAGACAGACAGACAGTGACAAAGAGACAGAGATGGAGACACAGACAGACAGTGACAGACAGAGAGGGAGACACAGACAGACAGTGACAGACAGACAGAGAG
This sequence comes from Phymorhynchus buccinoides, assembly GCA_017654935.2. Lineage (NCBI taxonomy): Eukaryota > Metazoa > Mollusca > Gastropoda > Neogastropoda > Raphitomidae > Phymorhynchus > Phymorhynchus buccinoides. Next base: position 269,683 of record CM065684.1, read on the forward strand.
GGAGACACAGACAGACGGGGACAGACAGAGAGGGAGACACGGAGTGACAGACAGACAGAGGGAGACACAGACAGACAGTGACAGACAGACGGAGAAAAGGCCCAGAAGTGGCCCCACCACTTAGTCCTCATCTTGATTTATGCACTACCCTCCACCCCCCACCCCCACCCCATCCGCTCACCAAGGGCTTGCCCCACCCCTCCATCATTCTCTCCCCCTCCCCCCAGTCCCCCACCCCACACATGCCCACCCTTCCACACACACATCATTCTGCCCACCCCCCCCCTTCTCCAATTTCACCCCCCACCCTGCTACCCCAAAGCCTCTTGTACCCGGCACCCAGTCAGGGGGTGGCTGGGTAGGGTGAGGTGGGGTAGGGTAGGGTAGGGTGGGGTGGGGTAGGGAAGTGTAGGGTGGGGTAGGGTACCCCGGGACTGGCTGCTTTGTTCCTGGACTTGCCTGGCTTGACTGGCTCTGTGGCTCTGTGACTTGTGGTGGGGGACTTGGTGGATTTACAGTCTGCGCTCAAATCGCTCAAATCGCACAGTTAGCGTCAGGAGTGTTTGGGTTTAGGGCCGTTTTTGTTATCGTGGAGTGCAACTCCATTGTGTAAAGTTCTATAAAGGTGGCAGAATTTGAAAAATAAAAGGTCTATTTATTTTTATTTGAAAACGTCTGGGGTTTTGTGGCTCATTTTGTTGCAAAGTTGTTGAAAAAGAAGTTATCGCTGTCGATATACAGCATTTCATATTCAAATCTGAACGTGGAATGCAGTGGCAACGAAAAGCTCAAATCAGGTTGTCAATTTGATGGCATTGAATTTGATGTGAAAATGTGGAAACGGTCAATGCGATTTGAATTTATCCAGCCATTAGGTTGACAGTGTGAGGTGGTGTCGATAATTGTGAGTGTGTGCTGAGACTGACAGGAATGAGTTGTGTGTGTTGTTCTTTTTTCCTGTAGTGGCCTGCTAGAGGTAAGATTGGTTGGATTGTTATCATTTTAGAACTCTGTGTGTGTGTGTGTATGTGTGTGTGTGTGTGTGTGTGTGTGTGTGTGTGTGTGTGTGTGAGAGAGAGAGAGAGAGAGAGAGAGAGAGAGAGAGAGAGAGAGAGAGAGAGAGAGAGAGAGAGAGAGAGAGCATGTATGTGTGTTTTCCAGAGTGAATGATGAATGTGTGTGTACAGTGTATTTGCTGTTGTGTGGGTCTGCCTGCTTTCTCCATTTTCTCTTTTCTCTTAAAGGGGCACCCTGACGGATGAGTTTTTGCAAGAAACACGTTGAGATCACCAGAAAGACAGCCTTTTTAAGAATCGGAACACTCACTTTACTCTGTTTCCTATAAATCAAACCGTCAAAACGGCGATTCCTCCTTGGGGGAGGTGCCGGAGAGAGTAGCCATTTTGGATGGGGTGGGTGGAGGTCACTCATTGTGGTTGAAGCGTTTTCTTTTTCTGTAGTGCAGTAAAAAAAATTAAAAATTGAGCTATTTCCTTTGTTGTGAGCGAAACTCCTTTAGATAATCTGTATCAAATTTAAAAAAAGAAAAGTCTTGTATTCCGATCATTTCGTGCAAACGATTTGGTCTAAACGCAGGCGGCCATTAGAAAAGAGACGGCACACGCCTTCTCTTTGGGTGAAAGAATTTGACTTCCAGCACCTCTGCCTAGGAGGAATAGCCGATTTGACGGTTTGATTTCTAGGAAACCAGAGCAAAGTGAGTGTTGCAATCTCTGTAAAGGGTGTTTTCCTGTTGATCTGGACGTGTTTCTTACAAAAACTCATCCGTCAGGGTGGCCCTTTAAGAACAAACCGATTGATTGCTTCACCATAAGACATGCTTGTGGAGAAGTACCTTGCACCCTGAATAAAGCCTCTGTGTTTAACGGCCTGTGTGTGTGTGTGTGTGCTTCCAGGGATGTGTTGACATAGAACGAGTTGCCATCCTGTCCCTGAATAAAGCCTCTGTGTTTAACGGCCTGTGTGTGTGTGTGTGTGCTTCCAGGGATGTGTTGACATTGAACGAGTTGCCATCCTGTCCCTGAATAAAGCCTCTGTGTTTAACGGCCTGTGTGTGTGTGTGTGTGCTTCCAGGGATGTGTTGACATTGAATGAGTTTCCATCCTGTTCCATATTTGTTATAGTTTGCCCATCTGGATTTAGGACTTGCAGGGTTTGCCTGTGTTGAACTCTTCAGCTGATTGATCTGTCACAGTTATGACAACTGGTCCAATGAGAGCTAACTGTTCACTGATTGATCTGTCAGGACTGGTCCAATGAGAGCTAACTGTTCACTGATTGATCTGTCAGGACTGGTCCAATGAGAGCTAACTGTTCACTGATTGATCTGTCAGGACTGGTCCAATGAGAGCTAACTGTTCACTGATTGATCTGTCAGAGTTATGACGATGGTCCAATGAGAGCTAACTGTTCACTGATTGATCTGTCAGGACTGGTCCAATGAGAGCTAATACTGACTGTCACAGTGGTCCAATGAGAGCTAACTGTTCACTGATTGATCTGTCACAGTTATGACGACTGGTCCAATGAGAGCTAACTGTTTACTGATTGGTGATTGATCTGTCACAGTTATGATGACTGGTCCAATGAGAGCTAGCTGTTCACTGATTGGTGATTGATCTGTCACAGTTATGACGACTGGTCCAATGAAAGTTAGCTGTTCACTGGTTGGTGATTGATCTGTCACAGTTATGACGACTGGTCCAATGAGAGCTAGCTGTTCATTGATTGGTGATTGATCTGTCACAGTTATGATGACTGGTCCAATGAGAGCTAACTGTTCACTGATTGGTGATTGATCTGTCACAGTTATGACGACTGGTCCAATGACAGCTAACTGTTCACTGATTGATCTGTCACAGGGTTTGACGACTGGTCCAATGAGAGCTGGGGCGACTTTGACGACAGCCTGCGTCTGCAAAGGGAGATCAACCAGCTGCGACAGGAAGTGGCCCGACTGCGCACCGACAGCCAGCACTGGAGATCCGTGGCCGCACAGCTGGTGAGTTCACTGAGGACCTAGTGCTCATAACTTCTCTTCTGTTATCTCATTCGGCACTGGAGATCACAACTGGTGAGTTCACTGAGGACCTAGTGCTCATAACTTCTCTTCTGTTATCTCATTCGACACTGGAGATCACAACTGGTGAGTTCACTGAGGACCTAGTGCTCATAACTTCTCTTCTGTTATCTCATTCGACACTGGAGATCACAACTGGTGAGTTCACTGAGGACCTAGTGCTCATAACTTCTCTTCTGTTATCTCATTCGGCACTGGAGATCACAACTGGTGAGTTCACTGAGGACCTAGTGCTCATAACTTCTCTTCTGTTATCTCATTCGGCACTGGAGATCACAACTGGTGAGTTCATGAGAGGACCTAGTGCTCATAACCTTGCTCTTCTGTTATCTCATTCGGCACTGCACTGGAGATCACAACTGGTGAGTTCACTGAGGACCTAGTGCTCATAACTTCTCTTCTGTTATCTCATTCGACACTGGAGATCACAACTGGTGAGTTCACTGAGGACCTAGTGCTCATAACTTCTCTTCTGTTATCTCATTCGGCACTGGAGATCACAACTGGTGAGTTCACTGAGGACCTAGTGCTCATAACTTCTCTTCTGTTATCTCATTCGGCACTGGAGATCACAACTGGTGAGTTCACTGAGGACCTAGTGCTCATAACCTTTCTTCTGTTATCTCATTCAGCACTGGAAATCACAACTGGTGAGTTCATGGAGGACCTAGTGCTCATAACTTCTCTTCTGTTATCTCATTCAGCACTGGAGATCACAACTGGTGAGTTCACTGAGGACCTAGTGCTCATAACCTCTCTTCTGTTATCTCATTCAGCACTGGAGATCACAACTGGTGAGTTCACTGAGGACCTAGTGCTCATAACCTCTCTTCTGTTATCTCATTCAGCACTGGAGATCACAACTGGTGAGTTCATGGAGGACCTAGTGCTCATAGCCTTTCTTCTGTTAACTCATTCAGCACTGGAGATCCATGGCCTCACAACTCGTGAGTTCACTGAGGAGAACAACAACAACAACATACAGTATTTATACGGCGCTGAATCTTGATAGGAATCAAATCAAAGCGCACACACATGTTAGCATTCATAACGCATTCAAACAAAAATGCAATGCAAAGCGAACACACACGTATGACATAAATGGTATACAGCAGAAACAGACCTAAAGGCAAGAGAGAGAAGAGAAAGAGAGTGGAGCCTCAATGATGGGGGACAAGGTTGGTTTTGAGGTTAGATTTGAAAGCAGAAAGGGTCGGTCGGTGACGGAGGGAAAGAGGAAGTTTGTTCCAAGATGCCGTTAGTGCTCCTAACTTTTCTTCTGTTAACTCATTCAGCACTGGAGATCGGTGGCTGCACAACTCGTGAGTTCATGGAGGACGTTTGGCTCCCAACTTTTCTTCTTTTCAGCACCCTTATTCTGCATGCTAACAAAAAGCAAAGATCACAAAAGAGTAACGAATGTGTACTGGGAAAAAAGTAGCAAATAAGTCAATATTGGTGTATTTAAAAGCAACAACAAGAAACGACATAAATGTGTGTGTGGCGCTAATGCACACTATTCTTTGAACATCTGTATTTTATTTTGCATTAATGTAATTCACGTGACATTTGTACCAGTATTTTTTCCATTGAGATTCAGACTGTTATTTCTCACTGTCACAATGAGTGTGGAAGCTGGCAGTGCTACAGTCGTGCTCTCCACTGACTGTCACAATGAGTGTGGAAGCTGGCAGTGTTACAGTCGTGCTCTCCACTGACTGTCACAATGAGTGTGAAAGCTGGCAGTGCTACAGTCGTGCTCTCCACTGACTGTCACAATGAGTGTGAAAGCTGGCAGTGCTACAGTCGTGCTCTCCACTGACTGTCACAATGAGTGTGGAAGCTGGCAGTGCTACAGTCGTGCTCTCCACTGACTGTCACAATGAGTGTGGAAGCTGGCAGTGCTACAGTCGTGCTCTCCACTGACTGTCACAATGAGTGTGGAAGCTGGCAGTGCTACAGTCTTGCTCTCCACTGACTGTCACAATGAGTGTGGAAGCTGGCAGTGCTACAGTCGTGCTCTCCACTGACTGTCACAATGAGTGTGGAAGCTGGCAGTGCTACAGTCTTGCTCTCCACTGACTGTCACAATGAGTGTGGAAGCTGGCAGTGCTACAGTCGTGCTCTCCACTGACTGTCACAATGAGTGTGGAAGCTGGCAGTGCTACAGTCGTGCTCTCCACTGACTGTCACAATGAGTGTGAAAGCTGGCAGTGCTACAGTCGTGCTCTCCACTGACTGTCACAATGAGTGTGGAAGCTGGCAGTGCTACAGTCGCGCTCTCCACTGACTGTCACAATGAGTGTGGAAGCTGGCAGTGCTACAGTCGTGCTCTCCACTGACTGTCACAATGAGTGTGGAAGCTGGCAGTGCTACAGTCGTGCTCTCCACTGACTGTCACAATGAGTGTGGAAGCTGGCAGTGCTACAGTCGTGCTCTCCACTGACTGTCACAATGAGTGTGGAAGCTGGCAGTGCTACAGTCGTGCTCTCCACTGACTGTCACAATGAGTGTGAAAGCTGGCAGTGCTACAGTCGTGCTCTCCACTGACTGTCACAATGAGTGTGGAAGCTGGCAGTGCTACAGTCGTGCTCTCCACTGACTGTCACAATGAGTGTGGAAGCTGGCAGTGCTACAGTCGTGCTCTCCACTGACTGTCACAATGAGTGTGGAAGCTGGCAGTGCTACAGTCGTGCTCTCCACTCACTGTCACAATGAGTGTGGAAGCTGGCAGTGCTACAGTCGTGCTCTCCACTCACTGTCACAATGAGTGTGAAAGCTGGCAGTGCTACAGTCGTGCTCTCCACTCACTGTCACAATGAGTGTGGAAGCTGGCAGTGCTACAGTCGTGCTCTCCACTGACTGTCACAATGAGTGTGGAAGCTGGCAGTGCTACAGTCGTGCTCTCCACTGACTGTCACAATGAGTGTGGAAGCTGGCAGTGCTACAGTCGTGCTCTCCACTGACTTCTACAAGTTCTAGCAACTGAAATGGTGTGAAACCCTGAGTCAGTTCTCCTTCAGACTGCAATACTGAAGGTTTGTAATACTAGCCAGGGAAGAGATAGAAATCAATGTTGATTTGATCAATATTGATTTCATTGATTTGTTGGCAGGGCCATGAACCAACCCACCATCACTTGGTGATGTACTTTTATTTTCATTATTCTCCTTGTCAGAAACCCCATTCCCTACCTTTTTAGCACTTTGTGTGATGATGCTTGTAGTAAGACAAGTTTGACCAATGATTGTTACTCTATTTAAATGCTGAAGGGGGTGTAGTGTGACTGGAACTTCTCAAGTCATTGGTCTTGGCATGGTCTGGTGATTTGGAACGTTGGTAAAGAGAAATAATTACGATGTTGGGTCTAGAATGTGATGCCATCTGAACAATACCTACCTTGCTTTGTAGAGTGAACAGTAACCTCTTCACTGCCTCGTCACGGATATTTCCGTCAACTTCTAGTAACCTATAAACTGCCCCGTCACGGAAATATCCATCATAGGGTTATTCTAAGAGTTTCATTTTTTCTATCCATATGCTTTTTGCAGTATGTTCGAGTGCATGTGAGAGTGTTCTCAAAGGATAGTATATTCAATTCCCGTTCAGAAAAGTATAGGTTATATGCACTTTTATTCAGAAATCTTTGCGATAGACTTAACCTAAAACGGCATGGCAAATAGTTGCCCCGGAACCAGAAATGGGCTCGGCAGCGAAGGGGTTAAGAATCATTGGGTTTCTGAACAATACCTACATTGCTTTGTAGAGTGAATAGTTTGCAAGGTAAGAATCATTGGGTGTCTGAACAATACCTACATTGCATTGTAGAGTGAATAGTTTGCAAGGTAAGAAACATTGGGTGTCTGAACAATACCTACATTGCATTGTAGAGTGAGCAGTATGCAAGGGAAGAATCATTGGGTGTCTGAACAATACCTACATTGCTTTGTAGAGTGAATAGTTTGTAAGTTAAGAATCATTGGGTGTCTGAACAATACCTACATTGCATTGTAGATTGAGCAGTATGCAAGTTAAGAATCATTGGGTGTCTGAACAATATCTACATTGCATTGTACTTTTTGTAGAGTGAGCAGTATGCAAGTTAAGAATCATTGGCCATTGGGTGTCTGAACAATACCTACATTGCATTGTAGAGTGAGCAGTATGCAAGTTAAGAATCATTGGGTGTCTGAACAATACCTACATTGCATTGTAGAGTGAGCAGTATGCAAGTTAAGAATCATTGGGTGTCTGAACAATACCTACATTGCATTGTAGAGTGAGCAGTATGCAAGTTAAGAATCATTGGGTGTCTGAACAATACCTACATTGCATTGTAGAGTGAACATTACGAGAGGCAAGAATCATTAAAATACTTATATTGCTGTGTAGTGTGAACATTACGAGCGAGAGGTAAGAATAATTAAAATACTTATATTGCTGTGTAGTGTGAACATTACGAGAGGCAAGAATCATTAAAATACTTACATTGCTGTGTAGTGTGAACATTACGAGAGGCAAGAATCCAGTGCCGTGGAAGTCCTTGTATCTTACTTCTTAGAAGTGCTGTATTAGGTATTATTAGGTACTTTATAGTCACAGAGGCGTCTCTGTGAAATTCGGGCTGCTCCCACCTGGAGAGCGCGTCGCAGTCAGAGGCGCGCCATCCTTTTTTTTTTCCTTCTTTTTTTTTTGCATGCGATTTATGTTTGACTGATGAGGAAGGAAGGGGGGGGGGGGGGGGGGGGGGGGGTAAATTTTGATCAAATGACAACTTTTTCGTTGCCACTGGGTTTAACGTATGCTAAGTCAGTGCATGGGCACACGGGACCTCGGTTTATCGTCTCATCCGAAAGACTCCATGTTCAGACCGTAAGGCCTAGTGCAAAGTGAGAGGAAAAAATCCCCTGTACCCAGGTTCGAACTCGGGTTTACTTGACATGAAGCGAACGCGCTACCACTGTGCCACTCTACACCACAAGTGGAAGTTCTTGTATCTTACTTCTTAGAAGTGCCGTGGAAGTCCTTGTATCTTACTTCTTAGAAGTGTCGTGGAAGTCCTTGTATCTTACTTCTTAGAAGTGCCGTGGAAGTCCTTGTATCTTACTTCTTAGAAGTGTCGTGGAAGTCCTTGTATCTTACTTCTTAGAAGTGTCGTGGAAGTCCTTGTATCTTACTTCTTAGAAGTGCCGTGGAAGTCCTTGTATCTTACTTCTTAGAAGTGCTGTGGAAGTCCTTGTATCTTCTTAGAAGTGCCGTGGAAGTCCTTGTATCTTACTTCTTAGAAGTGTCGTGGAAGTCCTTATATCTTACTTCTTAGAAGTGCTGTGGAAGTCCTTGTATCTTACTTCTTAGAAGTGCCGTGGAAGTCCTTGTATCTTACTTCTTAGAAGTGCCGTGGAAGTCCTTGTATCTTACTTCTTAGAAGTGCCGTGGAAGTCCTTGTATCTTACTTCTTAGAAGTGCTGTGGAAGTCCTTGTATCTTACTTCTTAGAAGTGCTGTGGAAGTCCTTGTATCTTACTTCTTAGAAGTGCCATGGAAGTCCTTGTATCTTACTTCTTAGAAGTGCTGTGGAAGTCCTTGTATCTTCTTAGAAGTGCCGTGGAAGTCTGTATCTTACTTCTTAGAAGTGCCGTGGAAGTCCTTGTATCTTCTTAGAAGTGCCATGGAAGTCCTTGTATCTTACTTCTTAGAAGTGCCATGGAAGTCCTTGTATCTTACTTCTTAGAAGTGCCGTGGAAGTCCTTGTATCTTACTTCTTAGAAGTGCCGTAGAAGTCATTGTATCTTCTTAGAAGTGCTGTGGAAGTCCTTGTATCTTCTTAGAAGTGCCGTGGAAGTCCTTGTATCTTCTTAGAAGTGCTGTGGAAGTCCTTGTGTCTTACTTCTTAGAAGTGCCGTAGAAGTCCTTGTATCTTCTTAGAAGTGCCGTGGAAGTCCTTGTATCTTACTTCTTAGAAGTGCTGTGGAAGTCCTTGTATCTTACTTCTTAGAAGTGCCGTGGAAGTCCTTGTATCTTACTTAGAAGTGCCGTGGAAGTCCTTGTATCTTCTTAGAAGTGCCGTGGAAGTCCTTGTATCTTACTTCTTAGAAGTGCCATGGAAGTCCTTGTATCTTCTTAGAAGTGCCGTGGAAGTCCTTGTATCTTACTTTTTAGAAGTGCCGTAGAAGTCCTTGTATCTTACTTCTTAGAAGTGCTGTGGAAGTCCTTGTATCTTCTTAGAAGTGCCGTGGAAGTCTGTATCTTACTTCTTAGAAGTGCCGTGGAAGTCCTTGTATCTTCTTAGAAGTGCCGTGGAAGTCTGTATCTTACTTCTTAGAAGTGCCGTGGAAGTCTGTATCTTACTTCTTAGAAGTGCCGTGGAAGTCCTTGTATCTTCTTAGAAGTGCCATGGAAGTCCTTGTATCTTACTTCTTAGAAGTGCCATGGAAGTCCTTGTATCTTACTTCTTAGAAGTGCCGTAGAAGTCATTGTATCTTCTTAGAAGTGCTGTGGAAGTCCTTGTATCTTCTTAGAAGTGCCGTGGAAGTCCTTGTATCTTCTTAGAAGTGCTGTGGAAGTCCTTGTGTCTTACTTCTTAGAAGTGCCGTAGAAGTCCTTGTATCTTCTTAGAAGTGCCGTGGAAGTCCTTGTATCTTCTTAGAAGTGCCATGGAAGTCCTTGTATCTTACTTCTTAGAAGTGCTGGAAGTCCTTGTATCTTCTTAGAAGTGCCTTCCTTGTATCTTCTTAGAAGTGCCATGGAAGTCCTTGTATCTTACTTCTTAGAAGTGCCGTGGAAGTCCTTGTATCTTCTTAGAAGTGCCATGGAAGTCCTTGTATCTTACTTCTTAGAAGTGCCATGGAAGTCCTTGTATCTTACTTCTTAGAAGTGCCGTGGAAGACCTTGTATCTTACTTCTTAGAAGTGCCGTGGAAGTCCTTGTATCTTCTTAGAAGTGCTGTGGAAGTCCTTGTATCTTACTTCTTAGAAGTGCCGTGGAAGTCCTTGTATCTTACTTCTTAGAAGTGCCGTGGAAGTCCTTGTATCTTACTTCTTAGAAGTGCCATGGAAGTCCTTGTATCTTACTTCTTAGAAGTGCCATGGAAGTCCTTGTATCTTCTTAGAAGTGCCGTGGAAGTCCTTGTATCTTCTTAGAAGTGCCATGGAAGTCCTTGTATCTTACTTCTTAGAAGTGCCATGGAAGTCCTTGTATCTTCTTAGAAGTGCCGTGGAAGTCCTTGTATCTTACTTTTTAGAAGTGCCGTAGAAGTCCTTGTATCTTACTTCTTAGAAGTGCCATGGAAGTCCTTGTATCTTCTTAGAAGTGCCGTGGAAGTCCTTGTATCTTACTTCTTAGAAGTGCCGTGGAAGTCCTTGTATCTTCTTAGAAGTGCCGTGGAAGTCCTTGTATCTTACTTCTTAGAAGTGCCGTGGAAGTCTTATCTTACTTCTTAGAAGTGCCGTGGAAGTCCTTGTATCTTACTTCTTAGAAGTGCCATGGAAGTCCTTGTATCTTACTTCTTAGAAGTGCCATGGAAGTCCTTGTATCTTACTTCTTAGAAGTGCCATGGAAGTCCTTGTATCTTACTTCTTAGAAGTGCTGGAAGTCCTTGTATCTTCTTAGAAGTGCCGTGGAAGTCCTTGTATCTTCTTAGAAGTGCCGTGGAAGTCCTTGTATCTTACTTAGAAGAAGTCCTTGTATCTTACTTAGAAGTGCCGTGGAAGTCCTTGTATCTTCTTAGAAGTGCCGTGGAAGTCCTTGTATCTTACTTAGAAGTGCCGTGGAAGTCCTTGTATCTTCTTAGAAGTGCCATGGAAGTCCTTGTATCTTACTTCTTAGAAGTGCCGTGGAAGTCCTTGTATCTTCTTAGAAGTGCCATGGAAGTCCTTGTATCTTACTTCTTAGAAGTGCTGTGGAAGTCCTTGTATCTTCTTGTTAGAAGTGCTGCATGGAAGTCCTTGTTTATCGTCTTACTCCACGTTCTTAGAAGTGCCGAGGAAAAAATGTAAGTCCTTGTATCTTCTTAGAAGTGCCATGGAAGTCCTTGTATCTTACTTCTTAGAAGTGCTGTGGAAGTCCTTGTATCTTCTTAGAAGTGCCATGGAAGTCCTTGTATCTTACTTCTTAGAAGTGCCGTGGAAGTCCTTGTATCTTCTTAGAAGTGCCATGGAAGTCCTTGTATCTTACTTCTTAGAAGTGCCGTGGAAGTCCTTGTATCTTACTTCTTAGAAGTGCTGTGGAAGTCCTTGTATCTTCTTAGAAGTGCCATGGAAGTCCTTGTATCTTACTTCTTAGAAGTGCCGTGGAAGTCCTTGTATCTTACTTCTTAGAAGTGCCGTGGAAGTCCTTGTATCTTCTTAGAAGTGCCATGGAAGTCCTTGTATCTTACTTCTTAGAAGTGCCGTGGAAGTCCTTGTATCTTACTTCTTAGAAGTGCTGTGGAAGTCCTTGTATCTTCTTAGAAGTGCCGTGGAAGTCCTTGTATCTTCTTAGAAGTGCCATGGAAGTCCTTGTATC
>CM065684.1:286283-296283 GCA_017654935.2 Phymorhynchus buccinoides
AGTAACCAACCTGACAATATTATTGCTCTGCCCACCTGTGTCTGTCATGTGACAGTAACCAACCTGACAATATTATTGCTCTGCCCACCTCTCTGTCATGTGACAGTAACCAACCTGACAATATTATTGCTCTGCCCACCTGTCTCTGTCATGTGACAGTAACCAACCTGACAATATTGTTGCTCTGCCCACCTGTCTCTGTCATGTGACAGTAACCAACCTGACAATATTATTGCTCTGCCCACCTGTCTCTGTCATGTGACAGTAACCAACCTGACAATATTATTGCTCTGCCCACCTGTCTCTGTCATGTGACAGTAACCAACCTGACAATATTATTGCTCTGCCCACCTGTCTCTGTCATGTGACAGTAACCAACCTGACAATATTATTGCTCTGCCCACCTGTCTCTGTCATGTGACAGTAACCAACCTGACAATATTGTTGCTCTGCCCACCTGTCTCTGTCATGTGACAGTAACCAACCTGACAATATTGTTGCTCTGCCCACCTGTCTGTCATGTGACAGTAACCAACCTGACAATATTGTTGCTCTGCCCACCTGTCTCTGTCATGTGACAGTAACCAACCTGACAATGTTGCTCTGCCCACCTGTCTCTGTCATGTGACAGTAACCGGCAAAACTGCCCACAAGACCAGCATTACTAACACTTTGCTATCCAGCACTTTAACCACCCCCTCCCTCTAATATTGGCATTGGACACTTTGCTATGCAGCACTTTAACCACCCCACATTGAACACTTTGCTATCCAGCACTTTAGCCACCCCACATTGACCACTTTGCTACCCAGCACTTTAACCACCCCACATTGACCACTTTGCTAACCAGCACTTTAACCACCCCCTCCCTCTAATATTGGCATTGGACACTTTGCTATCCAGCACTTTAACCATCCCCTCCCTCTAATATTGGCATTGAACACTTTGCTATTCAGCACTTTAACCACCCCCTCCCTCTAATACTAGCATTGAACACTTTGCTATCCAGCACTTTAACCACCCCCTCCCTCTAATACTGGCATTGACCACTTTGCTAGCCAGCACTTTAACCACCCCCTCCCTCTAATACTGGCATTGAACACTTTGCTATCCAGCACTTTAACCACCCCCTCCCTCTAATACTGGCATTGAACACTTTGCTATCCAGCACTTTAACCACCCCTCCCTCTAATACTGGCATTGACCACTTTGCTATCCAGCACTTTAACCACCCCCTCCCTCTAATATTGGCATTGAACACTTTGCTATCCAGCACTTTAACCACCCCCTCCCTCTAATATTGGCATTGAACACTTTGCTATCCAGCACTTTAACCACCCCCTCCCTCTAATATTGGCATTGACCACTTTGCTATCCAGCACTTTAACCACCCCCTCCCTCTAATATTGGCATTGAACACTTTGCTATTCAGCACTTTAACCACCCCCTCCCTCTAATACTGGCATTGAACACTTTGCTATCCAGCACTTTAACCACCCCTCCCTCTAATACTGGCATTGACCACTTTGCTATCCAGCACTTTAACCACCCCCTCCCTCTAATATTGGCATTGAACACTTTGCTATCCAGCACTTTAACCACCCCCTCCCTCTAATACTGGCATTGAACACTTTGCTATCCAGCACTTTAACCACCCCCTCCCTCTAATACTGGCATTGACCATGTTCACTGAGAAGCAACATTCTGCCATTTAGGGTTAGGATCTGCTAGGATTATTATTATCATAACACTGAAAGGAGCAGACTTTGAGATTGAGGGTAGTAAGCAAGAGGGGGTGACTAAAGTACAAGACTGCCCCTTGCTCTTAGTCGTGTGAGGAGTTATCAGTGGTCTTAGTGTGTGTGAGATTGAGGGTGGTAAACAAGAGGGGTAGCTAAAGTACCCTTACTCTTAGTCATGTGAGGAGTTATCAGTGGTCTTAGTGTGTGTGTGATTGAGGGTGGTAAACAAGAGGGGGTGACTAAAGTACCCTTACTCTCAGTCATGTGAGGAGTTATCAGTGGTCTTAGTGTGTGTGAGATTGAGGGTGGTAAACAAGAGGGGTAGCTAAAGTACAAGACTGCCCCTTACTCTCAGTCATGTGAGGAGTTATCAGTGGTCTTAGTGTGTGTGAGATTGAGGGTGGTAAACAAGAGGGGTAGCTAAAGTACAAGACTGCCCCTTACTCTTAGTCATGTGAGGAGTTATCAGTGGTCTTAGTGTGTGTGAGATTGAGGGTGGTAAACAAGAGGGGTAGCTAAAGTACAAGACTGCCCCTTACTCTTAGTCATGTGAGGAGTTATCAGTGGTCTTAGTGTGTGTGAGATTGAGGGTGGTAAACAAGAGGGGTAGCTAAAGTACCCTTACTCTTAGTCATGTGAGGAGTTATCAGTGGTCTTAGTGTGTGTGTGATTGAGGGTGGTAAACAAGAGGGGGTGACTAAAGTACCCTTACTCTCAGTCATGTGAGGAGTTATCAGTGGTCTTAGTGTGTGTGAGATTGAGGGTGGTAAACAAGAGGGGTAGCTAAAGTACCCTTACTCTTAGTCATGTGAGGAGTTATCAGTGGTCTTAGTGTGTGTGAGATTGAGGGTGGTAAGCAAGAGGGGGTGACTAAAGTACCCTTACTCTCAGTCATGTGAGGAGTTATCAGTGGTCTTAGTGTGTGGGATTGAGGGTGGTAAACAAGAGGGGTAGCTAAAGTACAAGACTGCCCCTTACTCTCAGTCATGTGAGGAGTTATCAGTGGTCAGGCCACCCGCAAGACCCTCCATATTCCGTCAACAATTGTCCTGACATGGTCATTCTCCAATAAAATAAAATGACTGACCAGGAGATTCTATCTGCTGTCCATTGCTCAACTTTGGAGTGTGTCGTATGGGCACAGTGAACCTCCCCACTGTTTGAACTGGGAACACCAATGGCTAGGAGAAGGGGACGGGTGGGGAACTCTGATAAAAGAAGATAAGTGTTCGTGTGTGCCTTTCTGACTGTCTGTGTGTGTGTGCACTAGTGTTAGAGAGAGAGAGCAAGTGAGAGAGAAAGAGAGAGAGAGAGAGAGAGAGAGAGAGAGAATGTTGGGATCTCAGGCTTCTGTGTGTTTGATAAAAACCCTCTCACCACTGTCAACACAGCTCACATGTTTGAATCGTGTAATCTCAGCTTCACGTTTGACCAGTGTCTCTCTCAAACTCTTGCTGACCAAGGAAGGAGCTGAAGGGAGGAATGTTGTCAACTGGGTTATCCCTATCTTGTTCTCCATAGTACTCTCTATCTTGTTCTCCATAGTACTCTCTATCTTGTTCTCCATAGTACTCTCTATCTTGTTCTCCATAGTTATCCCTATCTTGTTCTCCATAGTTATCCGTATCTTGTTCTGCGTTGTCTGGCTGACCATTGGACTCCTGGGAAGGGTAGAAAAGCTGCAGAGGTCTCTCGGACATCTCAGACTGGGGCGGTCAGTCCCACCGGCTGTGTGGACTGTTGTCTCTGGCTGGCTGGCTGGTCAGTGTGTGGTGCTATGCTGGTCAGTGTGGTGCTGTGCTGGTCAGTGTGTGGTGCTATGCTGGTCAGTGTGTGGTGCTGTGCTGGTCAGTGTGTGGTGCTATGCTGGTCAGTGTGTGGTGCTGTGCTGGTCAGTGTGCCGTCCTGCTGGAGAGTAGGAGGCGATGAACAAAGTTGGTCTCTGCCTTAGTGGACACGTCATTCAAGGTGAGATTTACAACTGGGTAGTTAGAGTTTCTCTACAAGAGTTTGTGGGGCATGCTCTGATGATGCAGTAGTGATTGAAGGTGAGATTTACAACTGACAAGAGTTTGTTAGGAATGCTCTGATGATGCAGAAGTCCATTTTCATTTTGGTGATGGTTTCAGTGTTGTGGTACATTTTAATATGGTGTAATTTATTCTCAGAGCAGGTCAAAGAATTGGTGAGGATTTGTTGTGATGCAGAAGTCAGTTTTCATTTTGGTTTCAGTGTTGTGGTACATTTTAATATGGTGTCAATTTATTCTCAGAGCAGGTCAAAGAATTGGTGAGGATTTGTTGTGATGCAGAAGTCCATTTTCATTTTGGTGATGGGCTTTGGTCTTTATTCCATCGAGAACTGTGTCAGTGTGGTGGTGTGCGTCCTGGTGTCAATCGGTTTATTATTCTCAGATCAGGTCAAAGAATGATCGTTAATTTGATTTGTTTTAATTCCCTGAAAGCCACTGAAGCTCACTGGGCCTCCCTTAAGAAATGGGTGGGCCATATACCTTTATTTCGCAGTATCCAGCCAAGACCAATCCGGCTACCATAGTGGTTCCCGGGGGTGAACCCCGACCGGCACAGCTCCTGCCCTTCATTTACCACTACTTTGATCTATGGCCCCTAGTTCGCTAGTTAATGTAAGGTTGAGGCTTTGTAGGTTTGCTTCTTGGCTCTTTTCCTGTTGATCTTTAAGGCCCTTCTCATGAACACAAGGGTTTTATCCATTCTACACACCACTGTGGTCTGCTCCTGGACTCTTGCTGTTGATCTTCAAGGCCCTTCTCAGGAACACAAGGGTTTTATCCATTATACACACCACTGTGGTCTGCTCCTGGATCTTCAAGGCCCTTCTCAGGAACACAAGGGTTTTATCCATTCTACACACCACTGTGGTCTGCTCCTGGACTCTTGCTGTTGATCTTCAAGGCCCTTCTCAGGAACACAAGGGTTTTATCCATTCTACACACCACTGTGGTCTGCTCCTGGATCTTCAAGGCCCTTCTCAGGAACACAAGGGTTTTATCCATTCTACACACCACTGTGGTCTGCTCCTGGACTCTTGCTGTTGATCTTCAAGGCCCTTCTCCGGAACACAAGGGTTTTATCCATTCTACACACCACTGTGGTCTGCTCCTGGATCTTCAAGGCCCTTCTCAGGAACACAAGGGGTTTATTCATCCTGCACACCACTGTAACCTGCTCCTGGACTCTTTTGCTGTTGATCTTCAAGGCCCTTCTCAGGAACACAGGTTTTATTCATCCTGCACACCACTGTAACCTGCTCCTGGACTCTTTTGCTGTTGATCTTCAAGGCCCTTCTCAGGAACACAGGTTTTATTCATCCTGCACACCACTGTAACCTGCTCCTGGACTCTTTTGCTGTTGATCTTCAAGGCCCTTCTCAGGAACACAGGTTTTATTCATCCTGCACACCACTGTAACCTGCTCCTGGACTCTTTTGCTGTTGATCTTTAAGGCCCTTCTCAGGAACACAGGTTTTATTTGTCCTGCACACCACTGTAACCTGCTCCTGGACTCTTTTGCTGTTGATCTTTAAGGCCCTTCTCAGGAACACAGGTTTTATTTGTCCTGCACATCACTGTAACCTGCTCCTGGACTCTTTTGCTGTTGATCTTCAAGGCCCTTCTCAGGAACACAGGTTTTATTTGTCCTGCACACCACATCATTTATGTGGGTGTCCCACTTATCTAATCACTGAGCAAAGCAATAACTGATCGATTGATCAATCATTATTGTTGATCACTGCTGTTGATCACTGCTGTTGATCTGCTTTGTGCCCAGAGTCAGCAGAGGGGGGATGAAGGGGACCAGTCACTGATCGATCAATGAGTGTTTAATCAATACTGTTTATCACTGATATTAATCAATGCTGTTATTCACTGATGTTAATCAATACTGTTAATACTGTTTATCACTGATGTTAATCACTGATGTTAATCAATACTGTTAATCAATACTGTTTATCACTGATGTTAATCAATACTGTTTATCACTGATGTTAATCAATACTGTTAATCACTGATGTTGATCTGCTTTGTGCCCAGAGCCAGCAGAGGGGGGATGAAGGAGACCAGTCAGCACACCATGACCTGCTTAACCTTCAGGCCAGGGTCAAGGTCAGTCGTTTATTTTATTTTATGAACTCAGTGGTAGCTTGGTGTGTCTTTAGTTTTTCAGTGCTGGTGTTTTGTTTTGTGTGGTGAAGTACATCAGTCCTTTGTTGCCCAAGGCACAAGACAGTGGCAGCTTGGTGTGTCTTTAGTTTTTCAGTGCTGGTGTTTGTTTTGATGAAGTACATCAGTCCTTTGTTGCCCAAGGCACAAGACAGTGGCACCGAAGCCATGAAGTTAAGAGAGGGAGGGGTGGGGGGGGGGGGGGGGGGGGGGGGGAAAGTGTGACACGTCTCTGTCTGTGTTTGTCTGTCTGTGGTCCTTGGAAACAAACAGGAAAGACAAGAAAAAGAAATACAATATGAAATTGTTTATCAAGCGCTTTATAATAATAATAATAATAATAATAACTCTTATATAGCGCCGTTCTCCTGGCGCAGCAGGACTCACAGCGCTTTACAAAAGACATACAAACAATAATCATGAAGAAAAACAACATAATTATACAAAAGTGGAAACACAACCATACAAAAATCCATGAAAAAACCCAATTAGCCCATTATCGCACTGCACTCACACATAGTCCAACTCAACAAAAACTCACAGAGGGTGAACTGAAGGGGAGAAGACACAGGAGATCAACAGAGGTATTTTTTGAAGAGAACAGTTTTCAGGCCAGTTTTGAAAGAAGACCAAGATGGAGAGCTGCGGAGAGAGGAAGGGAGGTTGTTCCAGATGTGTGGTGCTTGGAAACGGAAAGCTCTGTTTCCAACTGTTTTGTATTTGGTGACAGGTGTGCAAAGAAGTTTGAGGCTACTTGATCTGAGGTTGCGTTCTGGTGTGTAGGCAGAGAGAAGAGAGGAAAGGTAGTCTGGAAGAGAGCCTTCGAAGTAGCGATAGGCAAGAGTGGCCACTTTGTACTCTACTCTAGCGTCAACAGGGAGCCAGTGCAGCTGTCTCAGCAGGGGTGTCGCTGAATCAGTCTTACGCTTTCTGAGCACAACCCTGGCAGCAGCATTCTGGACTCTCTGAAGATGCTTGACAGTAGAGAGAGGGAGACCTGCAAGGACTGCATTGCAGTAGTTAAGCCTGGACAGTACGAGAGAAACAGCAAGTTGTGTAGCAGTTTCAAGTGATAAGTATGAACGAATGGAACAAAGTCGCCGAAGATGATAGAATGTTGAACGACAGACAGATGAAATGTGTTGATCGAATGAGAGAGATTCATCCAGACAGACACCTAGATACTTTACTGACTTTTGAAAAGGTACTGAATCATCTGACAAGGTCAAAGGATCACGCTTTATCACAGAGAGGCGGTTTCGGTTTCCAACAGCTAACAACTCAGTCTTGTCCTCATTCAACTCAAGTCTATTCTTATCCATCCATGATTTGACATCAGACACGCATTGCTCCGTTTGATGGGACACCACAGGAAAATCAGAAACAGGGGCGGGCTTATTGATCTCAGTGTCATCAGCGAACTTATGATAATCAAAATGATTACTTTCAATGACATCTGAAAGAGGTTGGGTGTACAGAGTGAAGAGAATGGGGCCTAACACCGACCCCTGAGGGACACCACAACATAGCTGAGAGGGCTTGGAGGACAGACCATTGACCACAACCGACTGAGAACGTCCAGACAGGTATGAGCTGAACCAGTTTAGAGCAGTAGAACTGATACCAAAGGAGGCGGACAAGCGTTCAAGGAGAATGGCATGATCGATTGTGTCGAAAGCAGACGACAGATCCAGGAAGGCAACAACAGACACAAGGTTCTGATCCATGCTTGAAAGGAGGGAATCTGTGACAGCCAACAGAGCAGTTTCAGTGCTATGACAAGCGCGATTAGCAGATTGTTTTGACTCAAGAAGATCATTTTCCTGAAGATGTTGCAGAAGTTGTGATAGGACAACTTTCTCAAGCAGTTTGGAAAGAAAAGGAAGGTTGGAAACTGGTCTGTAGTTTTGTAGGAGATTGGAATCAAGGGTTGGTTTCTTCAAGAGAGGAGTGACAATGGCTTGTTTCAGATAACTATCAACTGTGCCAGACAGAAGACTGTGGTTAATGATGGAGGTGATGAGGGGGACCAAATCATCCTGACATTGTTTAACTAGTTCCGTTGGCATGGGGTCAAGGGAGGAAGTCTTATTTTGGGACTGCTTTAAGAGTTTTCTTATTTCGTCTTCAGACACAGGTCTGAACTGAGTCAAGCATGACCTCTGAAAAGGAGTGTAGGAAGTGTCAATAGGGAAGTGATCAAGACCCTGCCTAAATTTCTTGATCTTGTCAGCGAAAAATGTACAGAAAGCGTCAGGAATTTCTGGAGAGGCTATGTCCGTAGGAAGCACAAGACTTTTTGATTTCCCCATGAGTTTATCAGACACAGCAAAAAGTTGCTTGCTGGAAGAACTGTTTTTGATTCCAGCACTATAGAACTCATGTTTGGCTGCATTCTGTTTGTCCCTGAGCGCGTCTCTATCATGCACAAAGATCATGCAGCATTAGCTGGCTGGAAGAACTGTCTTTGATTCCAGCACTATAGAACTCATGTTTGACTGCGTTCTGTTTGTCCCTGAGCGCGTCTCTATCATGCACAAAGATCATGCAGCATTAGCTGGCTGGAAGAACTGTCTTTGATTCCAGCACTATAGAACTCATGTTTGACTGCATTCTGTTTGTCCCTGAGCGCGTCTCTATCATGCTTAGAGATTAAAGGTGTGACACGTCTGTGTCTGTCTGTCTGTGGTCCATGGAAACAAACACTGAGGAAAGACAAGAAAAAGAAATACAGTATGAAATTGTTTATCAAGCGCTTAGAGATTAAAAGTTAAGTGCTATATACATTTATAAAATGTTAATAAAATACTGAAAGGAGATGATTTCAATCACTAGAGATATGCTTAGAAATGAGAGAGAGGGGAAGGGTGGGAGAGGGGGTGGAGTGGAGTGGAGGTGGTTGCCACAAAGAGATCCAGCAACTCAAACCTCTCTTATCAGTTATCAAGGGTGTTCAGGGGGTTCACTCTGTCCGTCTGTCTGTCTCTTTCTCTCTGTGTCTCTCTAACATACACTCACACACACACTCTCTCTCTCTCTCTCTCTCTCTCTCTCTCTCTCTCTCTCTCTCTCTCTCTCTCTCTCTCTCTCTCTCTCTCTCTCTCTCTTTCTCCTGATGATTTTTCTTTGACTCTATGTTCATTTTTTATAGTATTAGTTACATGTTGCATGCTTAGAACCAAGGACAGAATAGAAGAATAGGCCCTGCCTAAATTCTTATCCTTGTTAAATAAAGTATCTGACATCTGCCTCCCCTCCCCCCCCCCCCCCCCCCCCCCCCCCCCCCCCCCACCCCCCCCCCCCCCCCCCCCCCACCCCTCTCTCTCTCTTGGGCCTCAAGAGCCTAACACAATAAACCATTCATTCATATCTCTCTCTCTCTCTCTCTCTCCCTCTCTCTCTCTCCCCTCACTCCCTCCCCCCCTCCCTCCCCCCTCTCTCTCCCCCCCCTCTCTCTCTCTCTCTCTCTCTCTCTCTCTCTCTCTCTCTCTCTCTCTCTCTCTCTCTCTCTCTCTCTCTCTCTCCCCTCTCTCTCTCTAACCTCAACTTCAATGCGTTCTGCCAACCTCCATCTTCCCCTACTCTTTTATATCTGATGTCCTCCCCTCCCCCCCTCTCTCTCTCTCTCCCCCCTCTCTCTCTCTCCCCCCCCTCTCTCTAACCTCAACTTCAATGCCTTCTATCAACCTCCATCTTCCCCTTGAACCCCCCACCCTACTCTTTTATTTGATGTCCCCCTCCCTCCTCCTCTTTATTTGATATTATTCTTCTTTGTCATTTTCCATTCACCTGCCCTCCAAGTCCTTTTGAATTAGGCAGGTGTGATCCCCTCCCCCTCCCCTTTTCTCTCCCCTGCCTTGTCTCCCCTCTCCCCACCCCTTTTCTGTCCCCTGTCAGACCTCTGTCCCCTTACCTGCCTTCCTTCTTTACACCTGTAGTGTGAGTGAAGTGTCTCCCCTCTCCCCACCCCTTTTCTGTCCCCTTACCTGCCTTCCTTCTTTACACCTGTAGTGTGAGTGAAGTGTCTCCCCTCTCCCCACCCCTTTTCTGTCCCCTG
>CM065684.1:301283-461283 GCA_017654935.2 Phymorhynchus buccinoides
TGCTGTGTCATGATGGCAACACACCTTGATCAACTATCAAAGAGTCATGCATTGTATTCTGTGCTGTGTCATGATGGCAACACACCTTGATCAACTATCAAAGAGTCACTACATTGTATTTTGTGCTGTGTCATGATGGCAACACACCTTGATCAACTATCAAAGAGTCATACATTGTATTGTGTGCTGTGTCATGATGGCAACACACCTTGATCAACTATCAAAGAGTCATGCATTGTATTCTGTGCTGTGTCATGATGGCAACACACCTTGATCAACTATCAAAGAGTCACTACATTGTATTTTGTGCTGTGTCATGATGGCAACACACCTTGATCAACTATCAAAGTCATACATTGTATTGTGTGCTGTGTCATGATGGCAACACACCTTGATCAACTATCAAAGAGTCATGCATTGTATTATGTGCTGTGTCATGATGGCAACACACCTTGATCAACTATCAAAGAGTCACTACATTGTATTTTGTGCTGTGTCATGATGGCAACACACCTTGATCAACTATCAAAGAGTCATACATTGTATTGTGTGCTGTGTCATGATGGCAACACACCTTGGATCAACTATCAAAGAGTCATTGTATTGTGTGCTGTGTCATGATGGCAACACACCTTGATCAACTATCAAAGAGTCACTACATTGTATTGTGTGCTGTGTCATGATGGCAACACACCTTGATCAACTATCAAAGAGTCATACATTGTATTGTGTGCTGTGTCATGATGGCAACACACCTTGATCAACTATCAAAGAGTCACTACATTGTATTGTGTGCTGTGTCATGATGGCAACACACCTTGATCAACTATCAAAGAGTCACATACATTGTATTATCAAAGAGTGTGCTGTGTCATGATGGCAACACACCTTGATCAACTATCAAAGAGTCATACATTGTATTCTGTGCTGTGCAGCTTGCAGCTCGTTGGATCAACTATCAAAGAGTCATACATTGTATTCTGTTCATTACATTGTATTCTGTGCTGTGCAGCTCGTTGGATCAACTATCAAAGAGTCATACATTGTATTCTGTTCATTCAAAGAGTCATTGTATTCTGTGCTGTGCAGCTCATTGGATCAACTATCAAAGAGTCATACATTGTATTCTGTGCTGTGCAGCTCATTGGATCAACTATCAAAGAGTCATACATTGTATTCTGTTCATTACATTGTATTCTGTGCTGTGCAGCTCGTTGGATCAACTATCAAAGAGTCATACATTGTATTCTGTGCTGTGCAGCTCGTGATATCAAAGAGTCATACATTGTATTATGTGCTGGAAGCACTTCCATCTGTGTTGCCGGAGTCGGAGAGAGCAGAGTCAGAGATGGAGAAAACCCTGAGAGCCCAGCTAGCGGCCATGACAGCGGAGAGAGATAAGGTGAGACCGCCATACAATGGTGTGTATTCTGTGTATTCAGTATTGGATCAACTATCAAAGAGTCATACATTGTATTCTGTGCTGTGCAGCTCATTGGATCAACTATCAAAGAGTCATACATTGTATTCTGTGCTGTGCAGCTCGTTGGATCAACTATCAAAGAGTCATACATTGTATTCTGTGCTACAGCTCAGAACTATCAAAAGCGCTACATTGTATTCTGTGCTGTGCAGCTCAATCAACTATTATTCATGTGCAGCTCGTTGGATCAACTATCAAAGAGTCATACATTGTATTCTGTGCTGTGCAGCTCATTGGATCAACTATCAAAGAGTCAATTGAATTCTGACAGCTCATTGGATCAACTATCAAAGAGTCATACATTGTATTCTGTGCTGTGCAGCTCGTGATGGAAGCACTTCCTCTGTGTTGCCGGAGTCGGAGAGAGCAGAGTCAGAGATGGAGAAAACCCTGAGAGCCCAGCTAGCGGCCATGACAGCGGAGAGAGATAAGGTGAGACCGCCATACAATGGTGTGTATTCTGTGTACAGTACGAACACAATAATAATAATAATAATACATTTATGTAGCGCTTTACCTCAGATGAGCCCAAAGCGCTTTACAATCAATTATTCATCAAACAACACAAAAACAGCATTCAAGAATGACACCAACCAGCAACAACGCATATAAAAAGCAACTGTCTCTCTCTAACACACACACACACACGCACGCACGCGCGCGCACACATGCACACACACACACACACACACACACACATTTATCGACACCAACTCGTTCATACCCCATTCTGTAAGCCACAGCAACCGAGCCGCACGGACTGACCACATACACCAACACACATACACAAACACCCTCACACACAACGTACGCACACAGACAGACACACAGACATGCACACGCACGCAGACACACAGACACGCACACAGACACACACACAATGGTGTTATCCTGTGTAAAGTATGAATACAATGGTGTTATCTTGTGTAAAGTATGAATACAATGGTGTGTATCCTGTGTAAAGTATGAATACAATGGTGTTATCTTGTGTAAAGTATGAATACAATAATGTTATCCTGTGTAAAGCATGAATATAATGGTGTTATCCTGTGTAAAGTATGAATACAATGGTGTTATCTTGTGTAAAGTATGAATACAATGGTGTGTATCCTGTGTAAAGTATGAATACAATGGTGTGTATCCTGTGTAAAGTATGAATACAATAATGTTATCCTGTGTAAAGCATGAATATAATGGTGTTATCCTGTGTAAAGTATGAATACAATGGTGTTATCTTGTGTAAAGCATGAATACAATGGTGTGTATCCTGTGTAAAGTATGAATACAATGGTGTTATCCTGTGTAAAGCATGAATACAATGGTGTTATCTTGTGTGAAGTATGAATACAATAATGTTATCCTGTGTAAAGTATGAATACAATGGTGTTATCCTGTGTAAAGCATGAATACAATGGTGTTATCCTGTGTAAAGTATGAATACAATGGTGTGTATCCTGTGTAAAGTATGAATACAATGGTGTTATCTTGTGTGAAGTATGAATACAATAATGTTATCCTGTGTAAAGTATGAATACAATGGTGTTATCCTGTGTAAAGCATGAATACAATGGTGTTATCCTGTGTAAAGTATGAACACAATTCACATCAACACAATGGTGCGTGTGTTTCTGTTTTGCGTGTGTGTCTGCTGTGCGTGTGCGTGCGTGTGAGTGTTTCAATGCTGATTGTAAAGCACTTTGTGCTCGATAAAAAGCGCTATATAAATATCCGTTTATTATTATTATTATTATTATTATTATCCTGTGTAATTAAAGTATGAACACAATTCACATCAACACAATGGTGTTGTCCTGTGTAACATATGAACACTATTCACATCAGCACAATTGTGTTACCCTGTGTAAAGTATGAACACAATTCACATCAACACAACGATGAATACAATTCACACTCTACTTACAAGACAGTGAAGAGATGAACAGCATTGTGCAGTAGTTAATATAAAGGCACAGACATCCAAGGTCAACCTGCAGAGAGTCCTGGAGGAGTTCCATGGGTAGGTGGAGTCCCTGCACACACTGCACACTGTAGATTGTATGTATGGTGTGTCCCCAGACATCCAAGGTCCCTGCACACACTGCACACTGTAGATTGTATGTATGGTGTGTCCCCAGACATCCAAGGTCCCTGCACACTGTAGATTGTATGTATGGTGTGTCCCCAGACATCCAAGGTCCCTGCACACACTGCACACTGTAGATTGTATGTATGGTGTGTCCCCAGACACAGACATTCAAGGTCCCTGCACACACTGCACACTGTAGATTGTATGTATGGTGTGTCCCCAGACACAGACATTCAAGGTCCCTGCACACACTGCACACTGTAGATTGTATGTATGGTGTGTCCCCAGACACAGACATCCAAGGTCCACCTGCAGGCAGTCCTGGAGGAGCTCCAGGGGGAGGTGGAGTCCCTGCACACACTGAGGGATGGACTGCAGGGCAGAGTGGAGGAGCTACAACACTCCCTGCACACCGTGACACAGCAGCACCGGCAGCAGATCGCCTCACTGCAGACACAGCTGGAAGGTGGGTGACAGGAGTGCAGTAAACTAATTGTTGATTAATTCACCGGCAGCAGATCGCCTCACTGCAGACACAGCTGGAAGGTGGGTGACAGGAGTGCAGTAAACTAATTGTTGATTAATTCACCGGCAGCAGATCGCCTCACTGCAGACACAGCTGGAAGGTGGGTGACAGGACAGGAGTGCAGTAAACTAATTGTTTATTAATTCACCAGCAGCAGATCGCCTCACTGCAGACACAGCTGGAAGGTGGGTGACAGGAGTGCAGTAAACTAATTGTTTATTAATTCACCAGCAGCAGATCGCCTCACTGCAGACACAGCTGGAAGGTGGGTGACAGGAGTGCAGTAAACTAATTGTTTATTAATTCACCAGCAGCAGATCGCCTCACTGCAGACACAGCTGGAAGGTGGGTGACAGGAGTGCAGTAAACTAATTGTTTATTAATTCACCAGCAGCAGATCGCCTCACTGCAGACACAGCTGGAAGGTGGGTGACAGGACAGGAGTGCAGTAAACTAATTGTTGATTAATTCACCGGCAGCAGATCGCCTCACTGCAGACACAGCTGGAAGGTGGGTGACAGGACAGGAGTGCAGTAAACTAATTGTTTATTAATTCACCGGCAGCAGATCGCCTCACTGCAGACACAGCTGGAAGGTGGGTGACAGGACAGGAGTGCAGTAAATTAATTGTTTATTAACTCACTCGGTATGGGCTCAACGGTTGTGCAGGCCATGAGCTGGATCGGGCTCATTCATTCCAAGCTCAGAATCTTTCTGATGTGCTTTGATTACCACAGTTATTGTCTTCAATAAGCATGGAGCTCTATAGGCCTTTGCAACTAGGGTTATTAACGCCATTGACAGTGAGAGTAATTGCTCTTGCTGGTCAGTACTGACAAGGGTATTCACTCTTGCGAAAGGCAGCCATTTAGTGGCATCAAATAGGGGCTATTGGCGAGAGTTATCCCCCTGTCTGGTCAGTACTGAACCATCTTCCCCCACCCTCCAAGGGCATTCACTCTTGCAAAAGGTGTTCGTTGCAGACCCCAATAGGGGGCATCTGGTCATTCAGCATGACTTTTAGGGAATGAAATCCGTTTGTAATAAAGTGCAGAAAAAAGCCATTTTAAGCTCACTGCTTCTCTGTAGCAAGCTAGCATAGGGACAAGCTAACATAGGGACAACATAGCAATGGACAAGCTAGCATAGGGACAAGCTAGCATAGGGACAAGCTAGCAAAGGGACAAGCTAGCATAGGGACAAGCTAGCATAGAGACAGCTAGCAAAGGGACAAGTTAGCATAGGGACAATCTAGTATAGGGACAAGCTAGCATAGGGACAAGCTCAGGACCAGCTAGCATAGGGACAACATAGCATATGGACAAGCTAAGGACAATCTAGCATAGAGACAAGCTAGCATAGGGACAATCTAACATAGGGACAAGCTAGCATATGGACAGCTAGCATAGGGACAAGCTCAGGACCAGCTACCATACGGACAAACTAGCATAGGGACAGCTAGCATAGGGACAGCTAGCATAGGGACAGCTAGCATAGGGACAAGCTAGCATAGAGACAGCTAGCAAAGGGACAAGCTAGCATAGGGACAATCTAGCATAGGGACAAGCTAGCATAGGGACAAGCTCAGGACCAGCTAGCATAGGGACAACATAGCATATGGACAAGCTAAGGACAAGCTAGCATAGGGACAAGCTAGCATAGGGACAGCTAGCATAGGGACAAGCTAGCATAGGGACAAGCTAGCATAGGGACAGGTAGCATAGGGACAAGCTAGCATAGGGACAAGCTAGCATAGGGACAAGCTCAGGACCAGCTAGCATAGGGACAGCTAGCATAGGGACAAGCTAGCATAGGGACAAGCTCAGGACCAGCTAGCATAGGGACAAGCTAGCATAGGGACAACATAGCATATGGACAAGCTAAGGACAAGCTATCATAGGGACAAGCTAGCATAGGGACAGCTAGCATAGGGACAAGCTAGCATAGGGACAAGCTCAGGACCTAGCTAGCATAGGGACAGCTAGCATAGGGACAGCTAGCATAGGGACAAGCTAGCATAGGGACAGCTAGCATAGGGACAGCTAGCATAGGGACAGCTAGCATAGGGACAAGCTAGCATAGGGACAGCTAGCATAGGGACAAGCTAGCATAGGGACAGCTAGCATAGGGACAAACTAGCATAGGGACAGCTAGCATAGGGACAAGCTCAGGACCAGCTAGCATAGGGACAAGCTCAGGACCAGCTAGCATAGGGACAGCTAGCATAGGGACAAGCTAGCATAGGGACAAGCTAGCATAGGGACAGCTAGCATAGGGACAGCTAGCATAGGGACAAGCTAGCATAGGGACAGCTAGCATAGGGACAAACTCAGGACCAGCTAGCATAGGGACAGCTAGCATAGGGACAAACTCATGACCAGCTAGCATAGGGACAGCTAGCATAGGGACAAACTCAGGACCAGCTAGCATAGGGACAGCTAGCATAGGGACAAGCTAGCATAGGGACAAACTCAGGACCAGCTAGCATAGGGACAGCTAGCATAGGGACAAACTCATGACCAGCTAGCATAGGGACAGCTAGCATAGGGACAAACTCAGGACCAGCTAGCATAGGGACAGCTAGCATAGGGACAAGCTAGCATAGGGACAAGCTCAGGACAAGCTAGCATAGGGACAAACTAGCATAGGGACAGCTAGCATAGGGACAAGCTAGCATAGGGACAAGCTAGCATAGGGACAAGCATAGGGACCAAGAAAAGGGTGGTGATGTCAGGGATAATCTGGGTGCGGCCTGGCTCCCTTTGAGTGTCAGGAGTTCAGAAACAAAACGTGGTACCTTTTACCAGGTAAGATGATGGGTTTACAGGTTTGAATACACACTGTGGCACAGGACTTATGAGTTATGGTGTGTGTGTTTCAGAGGCGGGTCGTGGTCGGCAGGAGGCGGCTGAGGAGCGGCACCAGGTGGGGGTGTGGAGCTGTACTGGCTATACCATATTATTATTGACATCGTTATTATGCTGTGTGTGTTTCAGAGGCGGGTCGTGGTCGGCAGGAGGCGGCTGAGGAACGGCACCAGGTGGGGGTGTGGAGCTGTACTGGCTATACCATATTATTATTGACATCGTTATTATGCTGTGTGTGTTTCAGAGGCGGGTCGTGGTCGGCAGGAGGCGGCTGAGGAGCGGCACCAGGTGGGGGTGGAGCTGTACTGGCTATACCATATTATTATTGACATCGTTATTATGCTGTGTGTGTTTCAGAGGCGGGTCGTGGTCGGCAGGAGGCGGCTGAGGAACGGCACCAGGTGGGGGTGGAGCTGTACTGGCTATACCATATTATTATTGACATCGTTATTATGCTGTGTGTGTTTCAGAGGCGGGTCGTGGTCGGCAGGAGGCGGCTGAGGAACGGCACCAGGTGGGGGTGGAGCTGTACTGGCTATACCATATTATTATTGACATCGTTATTATGCTGTGTGTGTTTCAGAGGCGGGTCGTGGTCGGCAGGAGGCGGCTGAGGAGCGGCACCAGGTGGGGGTGGAGCTGTACCGGGCCACTCACTGTCTGCTGGACAGGCTGGACACTGACCATGTAGTGACCAACACACACTGACCATGGCCATGCATCCTTTGTCGCTCATTTCTGTTTTCAATAGGTTTTAAGTGTAAAGATTTTCACAAGAATGGCTTTGAGGCAAAACTCACTCCAAACGTAAAATGTGGAAAACGGTCAAGTGATCATATTCTTTTACAGTTTGATTTTGCATGTCTGAAAACGTTTTTTAGTTGTATTTAGGGGAGGATTTTAAAGGGAGGTTTTAACTAAAAACTTTTTGAATCTGTAATGTTTGCTTTTGGAGTTGGGTTGACGAAGTCTCACCCTTTCTTTAATTTGAAGGGCTTGTGTTAGTTATGTTAAGCTTTTTCTTTAAATTTGAAGGGCTTGTGTTAGTTATGTTAAGCTTTTGCTTTAATTTGAAGGGCTTGTGTTAGTTATGTTAAGCTTTTTATTTAAATTTGAAGGGCTAGTGTTAGTTATGTTAAGCTTTTTCTTTAAATTTGAAGGGCTTGTGTTAGTTATGTTAAGCTTTTTCTTTAATTTGAAGCGCTAGTGTTAGTTATGTTAAGCTTTTTCTTTAATTTGAAGGGCTTTTTCTTTAAATTTGAAGGGCTAGTGTTAGTTATGTTAAGCTTTTTCTTTAATTTGAAGGGCTTGTGTTAGTTATGTTAAGCTTTTTCTTTAATTTGAAGGGCTTGTGTTATGTTAAGCTTTTGCTTTAATTTGAAGGGCTTGTGTTAGTTATGTTAAGCGTTTTCTTTAATTTTTTAAAATCTGTTATTAATCTGTTTATTTGCCAGCAATATATGTTGACCCTTTTTCTGTCAAAATCACATTAGTTGAATTCACATCAAATTGAAATGAAGAACAGAGACTATATTGCAGAAAGTGCTGGTGATTTTCAACATTTGAGAATGATTACCTTGCATGTGTAGGCCTACTTCCTCCATTTTCACATCTCGTTTTATTTCCCTGAACTAATGATTGTTTGGCTGTTCTGCCTCTTGTGCATTGTCTCCCTTTTTCTCATTCTGGTTGCATGTGTGCGCATGCGTTCGTGCGTGTGTGTGACTGACTTGCTCTGAATAGAAATGTATTCAACATGTACACCTTTTGGGGAATCATTTTCATATTTTATTTTCCTTTTTTTCCAAATCTGATTTTCCCCAATGAAATGTTTCTGTAATGAACAGTGTGTGTTGGCCATTGCATGGTAAGTGTCCCTCTGTTCCTCTGTCAGTGCGTGCTCTGTGTGCTGTGCTGTGCTGTGGTGTGGTGTGATATGTAATGAACAGTGTGTGTTGGCCATTGCATGGTAAGTGTCCCTCTGTTCCTCTGTCAGTGCGTGCTCTGTGTGGTGTGGTGTGCTGTGATATGTAATGAACAGTGTGTGTTGGCCATTGCATGGTAAGTGTCCCTCTGTTCCTCTGTCAGTGCGTGCTCTGTGTGGTGTGGTGTGATATGTAATGAACAGTGTGTGTTGGCCATTGCATGGTAAGTGTCCCTCTGTTCCTCTGTCAGTGTGTGCTCTGTGTGCTGTGGTGTGATATGTTGTAATGTGCTGTGGTGTCAGTTGTCTTGTGTTGTCTATGAAGTGTTTTATTGTCATGTTTTATGCTGTACTGTGTTGTGTGTTGTGGACGAATTGGGTTGTATTGTGTCATGTTGTAGTATGTTGTCTTGTATTATTAATGTGCTGTGCTGTGGACGAATTGGGTTGTATTGTGTCATGTTGTCTTGTATTATGCTGTGTTGTGTGTTGTGGACGAATTGGGTTGTATTGTGTCATGTTGTAGTATGTTGTCTTGTATTATCAATATGCTGTGCTGTGTTGTGGATGAATTGGGTTGTATTGGGTCATGTTGTAGTATGTTGTCTTGTATTATCAATATGCTGTGCTGTGTTGTGGACGAATTGGGTTGTATTGGGTCATGTATGTTGTCTTGTATTATCAATATGCTGTGCTGTGCTGTGGACGAATTGGGTTGTAACTTGTATTGTGTCATGTTGTCTTGTATTATGCTGTGTTGTGTGTTGTGGACAAATTGGGTTGTATTGTGTCATGTTGTCTTGTATTATGCTGTGTTGTGGACAAATCGGGTTGTATTGTGTCATGTATGTTGTCCTGTATTATGCTGTGTTGTGGACAATTGGGTTGTATTGTGTCATGTTGTAGTATATTGTCATGTATTATGCTGTGTGTTGTGGACAATTGGGTTGTATTGTGTCATGTTGTAGTATATTGTCATGTATTATGCTGTGTTGTGTGTTGTGGACAAATCGGGTTGTATTGTGTCATGTTGTCTTGTATTATGCTGTGTTGTGTGTTGTGGACGAATTGGGTTGTATTGTGTCATGTTGTCTTGTATTATGCTGTGTTGTGGACAAATCGGGTTGTATTGTGTCATGTTGTAGTATGTTGTCATGTATTATGCTGTGTTGTGTGTTGTGGACAAATCGGGTTGTATTGTGTCATGTTGTAGTATGTTGTCATGTATTATGTTGTGTTGTGGACAATTGGGTTGTATTGTGTCATGTTGTAGTATATTGTCATGTATTATGCTGTGTTGTGGACAATTGGGTTGTATTGTGTCATGTTGTAGTATGTTGTCATGTATTATGCTGTGTGTTGTGGACAATTGGGTTGTCTTGTGTCGTGTTGTAGTATGTTGTCATGTATTATGTTGTGTTGTGGACAATTGGGTTGTATTGTGTCATGTTGTAGTATATTGTCTTGTGTCATGCTGTGCTGTGTTATGTGTTGTGGACAATTGGGTTGTATTGTGTCATGTTGTAGTATGTTGTCTTGTGTCATGCTGTGCTGTGTTATGTGTTGTGGACAATTGGGTTGTATTGTGTCATGTGGTAGTATGTTGTCTTGTGTCATGCTGTGCTGTGTTATGTGTTGTGGACAATTGGTTTGTATTGTGTCATGTTGTAGTATGTTGTCTTGTGTCATGCTGTGCTGTGTTATGTGTTGTGGACAATTGGGTTGTATTGTGTTATGTTGTAGTATGTTGTCTTGTGTCATGCTGTGCTGTGTTATGTGTTTTGGACAATTGGGTTGTATTGTGTTATGTTGTAGTATGTTGTCTTGTATTATGCTGTGCTGTGTTATGTGTTGTGGACAATTGGGTTGTATTGTGTTATGTTGTAGTATGTTGTCTTGTATTATGCTGTGCTGTGTTATGTGTTGTGGACAATTGGGTTGTATTGTGTTATGTTGTAGTATGTTGTCTTGTATTATGCTGTGCTGTGTTATGTGTTGTGGACAATTGGGTTGTATTGTGTTATGTTGTAGTATGTTGTCTTGTATTATGCTGTGTTGTGTTATGTGTTGTGGACAATTGGGTTGTATTGTGTTATGTTGTAGTATGTTGTCTTGTATTATGCTGTGTTGTGTTGTCAGGCATGAAAGAATTCCGCGTTTCGCGGAAAATCCGCAGAAAGTTTTCAAAACTTCCGCAAAAAAAAAAAAATTCTGCGTAAAGGACCGATCTTGCCGTATTCTTATATCTACAAGTCTCTATTTGGCGATTCTCAAACTGGTTAACCGGAAGTCGCTTTAGCTCACTCGCTTTAATTGTGCGAAGGAAGGCGAAATGAGTAGCTCCCACTCAACAAAAGTAGCAATGTTAGCTGAAAATGTGTGTGGAAGGCCGGACCCCGTCCTCGCTGAATAAAACTTGTGACGTGAGGTAGATGAAAAGGTGGTTGGAACAAAAAATTTGGGAGCGTTGTGTACGCGCTACCCCCCCCCCCCCCCCCCCCCCCCCCGTCAACAAAACATCGGACGTTAGGTGAAAATCCGGGTGGAAGGATTGTTCTCGGCTGAAAATAATGTAATTATTTGATGCTTGTGCTGAAAATGTTTTTTGGGGGAACGTTTCTCCCCCCCCCCCCCCCCCCAACAAAACTTCCGACGTCAGGTGAAAATCCGGGTGGAAAGATTTCGGACAAAATTTTTTCCTCTTTTTTGATCTTCATCCACTTTCATGCCTGGTTGTGGACAATTGGGTTGTATTGTGTCATGTTGTAGTATGTTGTCTTGTATTATGCTGTGTTGTGTGTTGTGGACAATTGGGTTGTATTGTGTCATGTTGTATGTAGAATGCTGTCTTGTGGTGTACTGTGTTCCGTTGCATCATATTGGTGTGTTGTGTTGGGGATGATGGTTGATGTTGACAAGCCATGGAATGCATGGGAAGCATAGACTCCTACACACTGATAGGGAACCCTTTAATGGCACCCCTACACACTGATAGGGAACCCTTTAGTGGCACGCCTACACACTGATAGGGAACCCTTTAGTGGCACACCTACACACTGATAGGGAACCCTTTAGTGGGAACCCTTTAGTGGCACACCTACACACTGATAGGGAACCCTTTAGTGGCACACCTACACACTGATAGGGAACCCTTTAGTGGCACACCTACACACTGATAGGGAACCCTTTAGTGGCACACCTACACACTGATAGGGAACCCTTTAGTGGCACGCCTACACACTGATAGGGAACCCTTTAGTGGCACGCCTACACACTGATAGGGAACCCTTTAGTGGCACACCCTACACACTGATAGGGAACCCTTTAGTGGCACGCCTACACACTGATAGGGAACCCTTTAGTGGCACGCCTACACACTGATAGGGAACCCTTTAGTGGCACGCCTACACACTGATAGGGAACCCTTTAGTGGCACGCCTACACACTGATAGGGAACCCTTTAGTGGCACGCCTACACACTGATAGGGAACCCTTTAGTGGCACGCCTACACACTGATAGGGAACCCTTTAGTGGCACACCTACACACTGATAGGGAACCCTTTAGTGGCACACCTACACACTGATAGGGAACCCTTTAGTGGCACGCCTACACATTGATAGGGAACCCTTTAGTGGCACGCCTACACACTGATAGGGAACCCTTTAGTGGCACGCCTACACATTGATAGGGAACCCTTTAGTGGCACGCCTACACACTGATAGGGAACCCTTTAGTGGCACACCTACACACTGATAGGGAACCCTTTAATGGCACGCCTACACACTGATAGGTGGGTGACACCTAGGGCATTGGAGGAATCACTGAATCCTGTGCATGTATGAAAACAGGGGAACCCTTTAGTGGCAGGCCTACACACTGATAGGTGGGTGACACCTAGGGCATTGGAGGAATCACTGAACCCTGTGCATGTATGAAAACAGGGGAACCCTTTAATAGGATCTTAAACTACCCCTCCCCCTAATCACATTGACATATATATTTTTAACAAAGTGTTTTAACCTAAAACTTCAACTATTTTTTATCTTGTGATTTTATCCTTTTTTAATATTACGTGGTAAGATTTAATGTGGTGACAGCCCTGACATGGCCTTAGTTGTTGACGCGGCTATAATTGTGTATCATTATGTGAGATAACATTGTGTACAGGGGTGACTTCAATAATGGAAGCATGTAGGGGAGGATTGTTCCACTTTTGCATGGCTCCATCGGTTGTCATCACATCAGATAACACTGTGTGCAGGGGTGACTTCAATAACAGCAGCATGTAGGGTAGGATTGTTCCACTTTTGCATGGCTCCATCGGTTGTCATCACATCACTGTGTGCAGGGGTGACTTCAATAACAGCAGCATGTAGGGTAGGATTGTTCCACTTTTGCATGGCTCCATCGGTTGTCATCACATCACTGTGTGCAGGGGTGCCTTCAATGACAGCAGCATGTAGGGGAGGATTGTTCTACTTTTTCATGGCTCCATCGGTTGTCATCACATCACTGTGTGCAGGGGTGACTTCAATAACAGTAGCATGTAGGGGAGGATTGTTCTACTTTTGCATGGCTCCATCGATTGTCATCACATCACTGTGTGCAGGGGTGACTTCAATAACAGCAGCATGTAGGGGAGGATTGTTCTACTTTTGCATGGCTCCATTGATTGTCATCACATCACTGTGTGCAGGGGTGCCTTCAATGACAGCAGCATGTAGGGGAGGATTGTTCTACTTTTTCATGGCTCCATCGGTTGTCATCACACCACTGTGTGCAGGGGTCGCTGAGCAGGGACAATGGTCAACAATGTGTAGAGGGGTCACTGAGCAGGGACAATAATGGTCAACAATGTGTACAGGGGTCGCTGAGCAGGGACAATAATGGTCAACAATGTGTAGAGGGGTCACTGAGCAGGGACAATGGTCAACAATGTGTAGAGGGGTCACTGAGCAGGGACAATGGTCAACAATGTGTAGAGGGGTCACTGAGCAGGGACAATGGTCAACAATGTGTAGAGGGGTCACTGAGCAGGGACAATAATGGTCAACAATGTGTACAGGGGTCACTGAGCAGGGACAATAATGGTCAACAATGTGTACAGGGGTCACTGAGCAGGGACAATAATGGTCAACAATGTGTACAGGGGTCACTGAGCAGGGACAATAATGGTCAACAATGTGTAGAGGGGTCACTGAGCAGGGACAATAATGGTCAACAATGTGTAGAGGGGTCACTGAGCAGGGACAATAATGGTCAACAATGTGTAGAGGGGTGACTTCAATAACATCAGATGTGTGCAGGGGTCGCTGAGCAGGTACAATGGTCAACACTGTCTCTCTCTCCTAGTCCTATGCTGTCACTCAACATAAGTCTTTTAATTATTCTCCTGCAAAAAGGATTTGCCATACCGAATGTTTCCACCTGATCTTTAATCCTGATATCTGCATGGTTTGCATCATGAACAGAGACTTTGTCTCCAGTGCCATGGAAGCTAGTACATATCTGAATGTACCCAGGCTTTGCTGCCTATTTCACCAGGCATGGTTCCATGTCGCATGACTTGAGCAGCTGAGCTGACCTGCTTGTGCATAAAGATTGTTCCAAGTTGGAGGTAGATTAGTCCAACAGATTTCATCCACACCAGTTCCCTTTGTTTCAAATCCTGTCCAGTTTGCTTGCCCATTGCATGGTTTGCATGAGGAGTGGCTGGCCTTTTTCTGCGTTCAGAGTTGGGGATAGACACCATTTCCACTGATTTAATCCAAACTGGTTGACATATTGCATGGTTTGCATGAGGAGTGGCTGAGCGGTTGGAGGTAGATACCTGTTCTGCTGATTTCATCCATTCTGGTTGGCCCGTTGCAGGCTGAAACTGCTGATCTGCTGAGCGATGTTCGTTGCTTTCGGCAACAGTTGTCATCGGAAACGGTTCAGCGGCAGCGGCGTCTGTTGCTGGAGAAACAGAGGATGGCCATGAGGCTGTACGCTGCTGGTGTGCAGGTCTGTGTGGAACAGACATACAGCATGATGCATGGGGCAGTACTGGTCTGTGTCTGTGTGGAACAGACATACAGCATGATGCACGGGGCAGTACTGGTCTGTGTCTGTGTGGAACAGACATACAGCATGATGCATGGGGCAGTACTGGTCTGTGTCTGTGTGGAACAGACATACAGCATGATGCATGGGGCAGTACTGGTCTGTGTCTGTGTGGAACAGACATACAGCATGATGCATGGGGCAGTACTGGTCTGTGTCTGTGTGGAACAGACATACAGCATGATGCACGGGGCAGTACTGGTCTGTGTCTGTGTGGAACAGACATACAGCATGATGCACGGGGCAGTACTGGTCTGTGTCTGTGTGGAACAGACATACAGCATGATGCATGGGGCAGTACTGGTCTGTGTCTGTGTGGACATAGAGCATGATGCATACTGGTCTGTGTGTGTGGATGCATGATGCACGGGGCAGTACTGGTCTGTGTCTGTGTGGAACAGACATACAGCATGATGCATGGGGCAGTACTGGTCTGTGTCTGTGTGGAACAGACATACAGCATGATGCACGGGGCAGTACTGGTCTGTGTCTGTGTGGAACAGACATACAGCATGATGCATGGGGCAGTACTGGTCTGTGTCTGTGTGGAACAGACATACAGCATGATGCACGGGGCAGTACTGGTCTGTGTCTGTGTGGAACAGACATACAGCATGATGCATGGGGCAGTACTGGTCTGTGTCTGTGTGGAACAGACATACAGCATGATGCATGGGGCAGTACTGGTCTGTGTCTGTGTGGAACAGACATACAGCATGATGCATGGGGCAGTACTGGTCTGTGTCTGTGTGGAACAGACATACAGCATGATGCATGGGGCAGTACTGGTCTGTGTCTGTGTGGAACAGACATACAGCATGATGCACGGGGCAGTACTGGTCTGTGTCTGTGTGGAACAGACATACAGCATGATGCATGGGGCAGTACTGGTCTGTGTCTGTGTGGAACAGACATACAGCATGATGGGGCAGTACTGGTCTGTGTCTGTGTGGAACAGACATACAGCATGATGCATGGGGCAGTACTGGTCTGTGTCTGTGTGGAACAGACATACAGCATGATGCAGGTCTGTGTCTGTGTGGAACAGACATACAGCATGATGCACGGGGCAGTACTGGTCTGTGTCTGTGTGGAACAGACATACAGCATGATGCATGGGGCAGTACTGGTCTGTGTCTGTGTGGAACAGACATACAGCATGATGCACGGGGCAGTACTGGTCTGTGTCTGTGTGGAACAGACATACAGCATGATGCACAGTACTGGTCTGTGTGTGTGGAACATACAGCATGATGCACGGGGCAGTACTGGTCTGTGTCTGTGTGGAACAGACATACAGCATGATGCACGGGGCAGTACTGGTCTGTACAGCATGATGCACGGGGCAGTACTGGTCTGTGGAACAGACATACAGCATGATGCACGGGGCAGTACTGGTCTGTGTCTGTGTGGAACAGACATACAGCATGATGCATGGGGCAGTACTGGTCTGTGTCTGTGTGGAACAGACATACAGCATGATGCAACAGGGGCAGTACTGGTCTGTGTCTGTGTGGAACAGACATACAGCATGATGCATGGGGCAGTACTGGTCTGTGTCTGTGTGGAACAGACATACAGCATGATGCACGGGGCAGTACTGGTCTGTGTCTGTGTGGAACAGACATACAGCATGATGCACGGGGCAGTACTGGTCTGTGTGTGTGAACAGACATACAGCATGATGCACGGGGCAGTACTGGTCTGTGTCTGTGTGGAACAGACATACAGCATGATGCACGGGGCAGTACAACAGACAGCATGATGCACGGGGCAGTAC
Source organism: Phymorhynchus buccinoides (assembly GCA_017654935.2). Classification (NCBI taxonomy): domain Eukaryota; kingdom Metazoa; phylum Mollusca; class Gastropoda; order Neogastropoda; family Raphitomidae; genus Phymorhynchus; species Phymorhynchus buccinoides. The sequence goes on from CM065684.1 coordinate 318,057, forward strand.
TGGTCTGTGTCTGTGTGGAACAGACAGCATGATGCACGGGGCAGTACTGGTCTGTGTCTGTGTGGAACAGACATACAGCATGATGCACGGGGCAGTACTGGTCTGTGTCTGTGTGGAACAGACATACAGCATGATGCACGGGGCAGTACTGGTCTGTGTCTGTGTGGAACAGACAGCATGATGCACGGGGCAGTACTGTGTCTGTGTGGAACAGACATACAGCATGATGCACGGGGCAGTACTGGTCTGTGTCTGTGTGGAACAGACATACAGCATGATGCACGGGGCAGTACTGGTCTGTGTCTGTGTGGAACAGACATACAGCATGATGCATGGGGCAGTACTGGTCTGTGTGTGTGGAACAGACATACAGCATGATGCACGGGGCAGTACTGGTCTGTGTCTGTGTGGAACAGACATACAGCATGATGCATGGGGCAGTACTGGTCTGTGTCTGTGTGGAACAGACATACAGCATGATGCATGGGGCAGTACTGGTCTGTGTCTGTGTGGAACAGACATACAGCATGATGCACGGGGCAGTACTGGTCTGTGTCTGTGTGGAACAGACATACAGCATGATGCATGGGGCAGTACTGGTCTGTGTGTGGAACAGACATACAGCATGATGCATGGGGCAGTACTGGTCTGTGTCTGTGTGGAACAGACATACAGCATGATGCACGGGGCAGTACTGGTCTGTGTCTGTGTGGAACAGACATACAGCATGATGCATGGGGCAGTACTGGTCTGTGTGTGGAACAGACATACAGCATGATGCATGGGGCAGTACTGGTCTGTGTCTGTGTGGAACAGACATACAGCATGATGCACGGGGCAGTACTGGTCTGTGTCTGTGTGGAACAGACATACAGCATGATGCATGGGGCAGTACTGGTCTGTGTGTGGAACAGACATACAGCATGATGCATGGGGCAGTACTGGTCTGTGTCTGTGTGGAACAGACATACAGCATGATGCACGGGGCAGTACTGGTCTGTGTCTGTGTGGAACAGACATACAGCATGATGCATGGGGCAGTACTGGTCTGTGTGTGGAACAGACATACAGCATGATGCATGGGGCAGTACTGGTCTGTGTCTGTGTGGAACAGACATACAGCATGATGCACGGGGCAGTACTGGTCTGTGTCTGTGTGGAACAGACAGCATGATCAAAACCTGCCCTGCATGGGGGAAAAGGTTGATAGTGTTATCCAATGTGCAGTGAAAAGTGGACAGCATAATGTAGCACAGCTTCTCATCACTGTGTAGCACTGCTAGGCTTACCATGTTGTGTGGCCCTGTCTGTTAGCAGGGAGCTCACTGCTAGGCTTCCCATGGTGTGTGGCCCTGTCTGTTAGCAGGGAGCTCACTGTTAGGCTTCCCATGGTGTGTGGCCCTGTCTGTTAGCAGGGAGCTCACTGTTAGGCTTACCATGTTGTGTGGCCCTGTCTGTTAGCAGGGAGCTCACTATTAGGCTTACCAGTGTGTGTGGCCCTGTCTGTTAGCAGGGAGCTCACTGTTAGGCTTACCATGGTGTGGCCCTGTCTGTTAGCAGGGAGCTCACTGTTAGGCTTACCATGGTGTGGCCCAGTGGGTTGTCTTCAACTAGGACTTAGATAGCAGGGAGCTCACCGCTATTCTAGAGGGATGGGCTGGAATGTGTTAATTAATAGTGGAGAAGCGTTGGGTCTTCTGCTTTACTGTGTGGTGTTAAGTACCGTTTGAACTGCAGTGTACCAGGACATTCAAGCGCGTGAGAAAAGGTTGATGGTTTGGGTTAGATGTGGCAATAGTGCTGCCTGGTTTGGGTTAGATGTGGCAACAGTGCTGCCTGGTTTGGGTTAGATGTGGCAACAGTGCTGCCTGGTTTGGGTTAGATGTGGCAACAGTGCTGCCTGGTTTGGCTTAGATGTGGCAACAGTGCTGCCTGGTTTGGGTTAGATGTAGCAACATTGCTACCAGGTTTGTGTTAGATGTGGCAACAGTGCTGCCAGGTTTGTGTTAGATGTGGCAACAGTGCTGCCTGGTTTGGCTTAGATGTGGCAACAGTGCTGCCTGGTTTGGCTTAGATGTGGCAACAGTGCTGCCTGGTTTGGGTTAGATGTGGCAACAGTGCTGACTGGTTTGGCTTAGATGTGGCAACAGTGCTGCCTGGTTTGGCTTAGATGTGGCAACAGTGCTGCCTGGTTTGGGTCAGTTACTCAAACAACTGTGCCATGTACTGTTATGCATTATTTACGTCAGTTACTCAAACAACTGTGCCATGTACTGTTATACATTATTTACGTCAGTTACTCAAACAACTGTGCCATGTACTGTTATGCATTATTTACGTCAGTTACTCAAACAACTGTGCCATGTACTGTTTTGCATTATTTACGTCAGTTACTCAAACAACTGTGCCATGTACTGTTATACATTATTTACGTCAGTTACTCAAACAACTGTGCCATGTACTGTTATACATTATTTACAGCCATTACTCAAACAACTGTGCCATGTACTGTTATACATTATTTACACCCGTTACTCAAACAACCGTGCCATGTACTGTTGTACATTATTTACACCCGTTACTCAAACAACCGTGCCATGCACTGTTATACATTATTTACACCCGTTACTCAAACAACCGTGCCATGTACTGTGTTTGACTGTTATACATTATTTACACCCGTTACTCAAACAACCGTGCCATGCACTGTTATACATTATTTACACCCGTTACTCAAACAGCCGTGCCATGCACTGTTATACATTATTTACAACCGTTACTCAAACAGCCGTGCCATGCACTGTTATACATTATTTACACCCGTTACTCAAACAGCCGTGCCATGCACTGTTTCAGGAGAATGAGCTAAAGAGCAGCATTGCGGAGGCGGGCACTCAGCTACGTCAGTTACTCAAACAGCCGTGCCATGCACTGTTTCAGGAGAATGAGCTGAAGAGCAGCATTGCGGAGGCGGACACTCAGCTACGTCAGTTACTCAAACAGCCGTGCCATGCACTGTTTCAGGAGAATGAGCTGAAGAGCAGCATTGTGGAGGCAGGCACTCAGCTACAGCAGACCTCAGAGGACACGGAGAATTTGATAGAGGAGTTAGGCAGTGAACAGGCTGCCAAAAGAACCGCCGGTCAGTCTATCTGCCTGTCTGTCTGTGTGTATGTCTGTGTGTATGTCTGCCTGTCTGTCTGTCTGTCTGCGTGTGTGTCTGTCTGTCTGTGTGTCTGTCTGTCTGCCTGTCTGTCTGTGTGTGTGTTAGCTGAAAATCAGCATTGTTTGATCAGTGGCGGTGTATGCCTTGGAAAATCTGTCTTTGAGGGAACAACGGGGCTGAATGAGTTAACAAAGTATGTTGTTCTTTGATCACTGTCGTTGAAGGAACAACGGGGCTGAATGAGTTAACAAAGTATGTTGTTCTTTGATCACTGTCATTGAAGGAACAACGGGGCTGAATTAGTTAACAAAGTATGTTGTTCTTTGATCACTGTCGTTGAAGGAACAACGGGGCTGAATGAGTTAACAAAGTATGTTGTTTGATCACTGTCGTTGAAGGAACAACGGGGCTGAATGAGTTAACAAAGTATGTTGTTTGATCACTGTCGTTGAAGGAACAACGGGGCTGAATGAGTTAACAAAGTATGTTGTTCTTTGATCACTGTCGTTGAAGGAACAACGGGGCTGAATGAGTTAACAAAGTATGTTGTTTGATCACTGTCGTTGAAGGAACAACGGGGCTGAATGAGTTAACAAAGTATGTTCTTTGATCACTGTCGTTGAAGGAACAACGGGGCTGAATTAGTTAACAAAGTATGTTGTTCTTTGATCACTGTCGTTGAAGGAACAACGGGGCTGAATGAGTTAACAAAGTATGTTGTTCTTTGATCACTGTCGTTGAAGGAACAACGGGGCTGAATGAGTTAACAAAGTATGTTGTTTGATCACTGTCGTTGAAGGAACAACGGGGCTGAATGAGTTAACAAAGTATGTTGTTCTTTGATCACTGTCGTTGAAGGAACAACGGGGCTGAATGAGTTAACAAAGTATGTTCTTTGATCACTGTCGTTGAAGGAACAACGGGGCTGAATGAGTTAGTTAACAAAGTATGTTAACAAAGTATGTTCTTTGATCACTGTCATTGAAGGAACAACGGGGCTGAATGAGTTAACAAAGTATGTTCTTTGATCACTGTCGTTGAAGGAACAACGGGGCTGAATGAGTTAACAAGGTATGTTGTTCTTTGATCACTGTCGTTGAAGGAACAACGGGGCTGAATGAGTTAACAAATTATCGTATTTTACAGACTAAGGCGCACCTCAAATTTGACACAAAATGCAGATTCTGTTATTATAGTTTCTTACTATATTATCAGTCACATTACAAGGCGCAGGGGTCTCAGTCTGGGAAAAAAACGCTGAGGGAACAACGGGGCTGAATGAGTTAACAAAGTATTTTGTTTGATCAGCGGCTGTGGGCGTGTTGGAGAGAGACAACCTGTCGCTGAGGGAACAACGGGGCTGAATGAGTTAACAAAGTATTTTGTTTGATCAGCGGCTGTGGGCGTGTTGGAAAGAGACAACCTGTCGCTGAGGGAACAATGGGGCTGAATGAGTTAACAAAGTATTTTGTTGTTTGATCAGCGGCTGTGGACGCCTTGGAGAGAGACAACCTGTCACTGAGGGAACAACTGTTCTGAATGAGTTAACAAAGTATTTTGTTGTTTGATCAGCGGCTGTGGACGCCTTGGAGAGAGACAACCTGTCACTGAGGGAACAGTGCGCCAAGCTCCAGGAGCAGAGCACTCTGCTGGAGAGGAAGGCAACCAATCAGCAGGAGGAATGGCAGCGCAGTCAGCACACCGTCACTGAGCTCAGGAGAGAGCTGGACAGACTGAGGGGTCAGTCAATGCCTTGGGATGAATCATCAAACATACATGAAGTAGAAATCATCAAGCATGCATGAAGTAGAAATCATCAAACATACATGAAGTGGGAATCATCAAACATACATGAAGTGGGAATCATCAAACATACATGAAGTGGGAATCATCAAACATACGTGAAGTGGGAATCATCAAACATGCGTGAAGTGGGAATCATCAAACATGCATGAAGTGGGATTCATCAAACATGCGTGAAGTGGGAATCATCAAACATACATGAAGGGTCAGTCAATGTCTTGCCATACATGAAGTGGGAATCATTCAAAGCTTGGTGAAGTCAGTCAATGCCTTGCCATACATGAAGTGGGAATCATTCAAAGCTTGGTGAAGGGCCAGTCAATGCCTTGCCATACAAGAAGTGGGAATCATTCAAAGCTTGGTGAAGTCAGTCAATGCCTTGCCATACATGAAGTGGGAATCAAACAAAGCTTGGTGAAGGGTCAGTCAATGCCATGAAGTGGGAATCATTCAAAGCTTGGTGAAGTCTGTCAATGCCTTGTGATGCAAGAAGTGGGAATCATTCAAAGCTTGGTGAAGTCAGTCAACGCCTTGCCATACATGAAGTGGGAGTCGTTCAAAGCTTGGTGAAGGGTCAGTCAATGCCTTGCCATACATGAAGTGGGAATCATTCAAAGCTTGGTGAAGTCTGTCAATGCCTTGCCATACATGAAGTGGGAATCATTCAAAGCTTGGTGAAGGGTCAGTCAATGCCATGAAGTGGGAATCATTCAAAGCTTGGTGAAGTCTGTCAATGCCCTGTGATGCAAGAAGTGGGAATCATTCAAAGCTTGGTGAAGGGTCAGTCAATGCCTTGCCATACATGAAGTGGGAATCATTCAAAGCCTGGTGAAGGGTCAGTCAATGCCTTGCCATACATAAAGTGGGAATCATTCAAAGCTTGGTGAAGGGTCAGTCAATGTCTTGCCATACAAGAAGTGGGAATCATTCAAAGCTTGGTGAAGTCAGTCAATGCCTTGCCATACATGAAGTGGGAATCATTCAAAGCTTGGTGAAGGGTCAGTCAATGCCATGAAGTGGGAATCATTCAAAGCTTGGTGAAGGGTCAGTCAATACCATGAAGTCGGAATCATTCAAAGCTTGGTGAAGGGTCAGTCAATGCCTTGCCATACATGAAGTGGGAATCATTCAAAGCTTGGTGAAGGGTCAATCAATGCCATGAAGTGGGAATCATTTAAAGCTTGGTGAAGTCTGTCAATGCCTTGTGATGCAAGAAGTGGGAATCATTCAAAGCTTGGTGAAGTCAGTCAATGCTTTGCCATACATGAAGTGGGAATCATTCAAAGCTTGGTGAAGGGTCAGTCAATGCCTTGCCATACATGAAGTGGGAATCATTCAAAGCTTGGGTCAGAGATGTGCAGAAGCCTTTGGGTGAACTCCAGGGAGAGCAAAACTACTGTGGAGAGGAATGCAGAATACGGGCAGTGAATTAGTGTGGGACTTCAGCCATTCTTTACAGCAATAGTCAGTGAGCTTCATTTCCACAGAGAGGTGAGCTAAGTGCACTATTTGTACATCAACAGTCAGTGAGCTTCATTTCCACAGAGAGGTGAGCTAAGTGCACTATTTGTACATCAACAGTCAGTGAGCTTCATTTCCACAGAGAGGTGAGCTAAGTGCACTATTTGTGCAACAACAGTCAGTGAGCTTCATTTCCACAGAGAGGTGAGCTAAGTGCACTATTTGTACATCAACAGTCAGTGAGCTTCATTTCCACAGAGAGGTGAGCTAAGTGCACTATTTGTACATCAACAGTCAGTGAGCTTCATTTCCACAGAGAGGTGAGCTAAGTGCACTATTTGTGCAACAATAAGAGGTGAGCTAAGTGCACTATTTGTGCAGCAACAGTCAGTGAGCTTCATTTCCACAGAGAGGTGAGCTAAGTGCACTATTTGTGCAACAATAAGAGGTGAGCTAAGTGCACTATTTGTGCAACAATAAGAGGTGAGCTAAGTGCACTATTTGTGCAACAATAAGAGTGAGCTAAGTGCACTATTTGTGCAGCAACAAGAGGTGAGCTAAGTGCACTATTTGTGCAGCAATAAGAGGTGAGCTAAGTGCACTATTTGTGCAACAATAAGAGGTGAGCTAAGTGCACTATTTGTGCAACAATAAGAGGTGAGCTAAGTGCACTATTTGTGCAACAATAAGAGGTGAGCTAAGTGCACTATTTGTGCAACAATAAGAGGTGAGCTAAGTGCACTATTTGTGCAACAAGCTAAGAGGTGAGCTAAGTGCACTATTTGTGCAACAATAAGAGGTGAGCTAAGTGCACTATTTGTGCAACAATAAGAGGTGAGCTAAGTGCACTATTTGTGCAACAATAAGAGGTGAGCTAAGTGCACTATTTGTGCAACAATAAGAGGTGAGCTAAGTGCACTATTTGTGCAACAATAAGAGGTGAGCTAAGTGCACTATTTGTGCAACAATAAGAGGTGAGCTAAGTGCACTATTTGTGCAACAATAAGAGGTGAGCTAAGTGCACTATTTGTGCAGCAATAAGAGGTGAGCTAAGTGCACTATTTGTGCAACAATAAGAGGTGAGCTAAGTGCACTATTTGTGCAACAATAAGAGGTGAGCTAAGTGCACTATTTGTGCAACAATAAGAGGTGAGCTATAAGAGGTGAGCTAAGTGCACTATTTGTGCAACAATAAGAGGTGAGCTAAGTGCACTATTTGTGCAACAATAAGAGGTGAGCTAAGTGCACTATTTGTGCAACAATAAGAGGTGAGCTAAGTGCACTATTTGTGCAACAATAAGAGGTGAGCTAAGTGCACTATTTGTGCAACAATAAGAGGTGAGCTAAGTGCACTATTTGTGCAACAATAAGAGGTGAGCTAAGTGCACTATTTGTGCAACAATAAGAGGTGAGCTAAGTGCACTATTTGTGCAACAATAAGAGGTGAGCTAAGTGCACTATTTGTGCAACAATAAGAGGTGAGCTAAGTGCACTATTTGTGCAACAATAAGAGGTGAGCTAAGTGCACTATTTGTGCAACAATAAGAGGTGAGCTAAGTGCACTATTTGTGCAACAATAAGAGGTGAGCTAAGTGCACTATTTGTGCAACAATAAGAGGTGAGCTAAGTGCACTATTTGTGCAACAATAAGAGGTGAGCTAAGTGCACTATTTGTGCAACAATAAGAGGTGAGCTAAGTGCACTATTTGTGCAACAATAAGAGGTGAGCTAAGTGCACTATTTGTGCAACAATAAGAGGTGAGCTAAGTGCACTATTTGTGCAACAATAAGAGGTGAGCTAAGTGCACTATTTGTGCAACAATAAGAGGTGAGCTAAGTGCACTATTTGTGCAACAATAAGAGGTGAGCTAAGTGCACTATTTGTGCAACAATAAGAGGTGAGCTAAGTGCACTATTTGTGCAACAATAAGAGGTGAGCTAAGTGCACTATTTGTGCAACAATAAGAGAGTGAGCTAAGTGCACTATTTGTGCAACAATAAGAGGTGAGCTAAGTGCACTATTTGTGCAACAATAAGAGGTGAGCTAAGTGCACTATTTGTGCAACAATAAGAGGTGAGCTAAGTGCACTATTTGTGCAACAATAAGAGGTGAGCTAAGTGCACTATTTGTGCAACAATAAGAGGTGAGCTAAGTGCACTATTTGTGCAACAATAAGAGGTGAGCTAAGTGCACTATTTGTGCAACAATAAGAGGTGAGCTAAGTGCACTATTTGTGCAACAATAAGAGGTGAGCTAAGTGCACTATTTGTGCAACAATAAGAGGTGAGCTAAGTGCACTATTTGTGCAACAATAAGAGGTGAGCTAAGTGCACTATTTGTGCAACAATAAGAGGTGAGCTAAGTGCACTATTTGTGCAACAATAAGAGGTGAGCTAAGTGCACTATTTGTGCAACAATAAGAGGGAGCTAAGTGCACTATTTGTGCAACAATAAGAGGTGAGCTAAGTGCACTATTTGTGCAACAATAAGAGGTGAGCTAAGTGCACTATTTGTGCAGCAACAAGAGGTGAGCTAAGTGCACTATTTGTGCAACAATGAGGTGAGCTAAGTAAGAGGTGAGCTAAGTGCACTATTTGTGCAACAATAAGAGGTGAGCTAAGTGCACTATTTGTGCAACAATAAGAGGTGAGCTAAGTGCACTATTTGTGCAGCAACAGTCAGTGAGCTTCATTTCCACAGAGAGGTGAGCTAAGTGCACTATTTGTGCAACAATAAGAGGTGAGCTAAGTGCACTATTTGTGCAACAATAAGAGGTGAGCTAAGTGCACTATTTGTGCAACAATAAGAGGTGAGCTAAGTGCACTATTTGTGCAACAATAAGAGGTGAGCTAAGTGCACTATTTGTGCAACAATAAGAGGTGAGCTAAGTGCACTATTTGTGCAACAATAAGAGGTGAGCTAAGTGCACTATTTGTGCAACAATAAGAGGTGAGCTAAGTGCACTATTTGTGCAACAATAAGAGGTGAGCTAAGTGCACTATTTGTGCAGCAACAGTCAGTGAGCTTCATTTCCACAGAGAGGTGAGCTAAGTGCACTATTTGTGCAACAATAAGAGGTGAGCTAAGTGCACTATTTGTGCAACAATGAGCTAGTGCACTATTTGTGCAACAATAAGAGGTGAGCTAAGTGCACTATTTGTGCAACAATAAGAGGTGAGCTAAGTGCACTATTTGTGCAACAATAAGAGGTGAGCTAAGTGCACTATTTGTGCAACAATAAGAGGTGAGCTAAGTGCACTATTTGTGCAACAATAAGAGGTGAGCTAAGTGCACTATTTGTGCAACAATAAGAGGTGAGCTAAGTGCACTATTTGTGCAACAATAAGAGGTGAGCTAAGTGCACTATTTGTGCAGCAACAGTCAGTGAGCTTCACTATTCCAACAATAAGAGGTGAGCTAGTGCACTATTTGTGCAGAGGTGAGCTAAGTGCACTATTTGTGCAACAATAAGAGGTGAGCTAAGTGCACTATTTGTGCAACAATAAGAGGTGAGCTAAGTGCACTATTTGTGCAACAATAAGAGGTGAGCTAAGTGCACTATTTGTGCAACAATAAGAGGTGAGCTAAGTGCACTATTTGTGCAACAATAAGAGGTGAGCTAAGTGCACTATTTGTGCAACAATAAGAGGTGAGCTAAGTGCACTATTTGTGCAACAATAAGAGGTGAGCTAAGTGCACTATTTGTGCAACAATAAGAGGTGAGCTAAGTGCACTATTTGTGCAACAATAAGAGGTGAGCTAAGTGCACTATTTGTGCAACAATAAGAGGTGAGCTAAGTGCACTATTTGTGCAACAATAAGAGAGGTGAGCTAAGTGCACTATTTGTGCAACAATAAGAGGTGAGCTAAGTGCACTATTTGTGCAACAATAAGAGGTGAGCTAAGTGCACTATTTGTGCAACAATAAGAGGTGAGCTAAGTGCACTATTTGTGCAACAATAAGAGGTGAGCTAAGTGCACTATTTGTGCAACAATAAGAGGTGAGCTAAGTGCACTATTTGTGCAACAATAAGAGGTGAGCTAAGTGCACTATTTGTGCAGCAACAGTCAGTGTGAGCTAAGTGCACTATTTGTGCACAATAAGAGGTGAGCTAAGTGCACTATTTGTGCAACAATAAGAGGTGAGCTAAGTGCACTATTTGTGCAACAACAAGAGGTGAGCTAAGAGGTGAGGTGAGCTAAGTGCACTATTTGTGCAACAATAAGAGGTGAGCTAAGTGCACTATTTGTGCAACAATAAGAGGTGAGCTAAGTGCACTATTTGTGCAACAATAAGAGGTGAGCTAAGTGCACTATTTGTGCAACAATAAGAGGTGAGCTAAGTGCACTATTTGTGCAACAATAAGAGGTGAGCTAAGTGCACTATTTGTGCAACAATAAGAGGTGAGCTAAGTGCACTATTTGTGCAACAATAAGAGGTGAGCTAAGTGCACTATTTGTGCAACAATAAGAGGTGAGCTAAGTGCACTATTTGTGCAGAGGTGAGCTAAGTGCACTATTTGTGCAACAATAAGAGGTGAGCTAAGTGCACTATTTGTGCAACAATAAGAGGTGAGCTAAGTGCACTATTTGTGCAACAATAAGAGGTGAGCTAAGTGCACTATTTGTGCAACAATAAGAGGTGAGCTAAGTGCACTATTTGTGCAACAATAAGAGGTGAGCTAAGTGCACTATTTGTGCAACAATAAGAGGTGAGCTAAGTGCACTATTTGTGCAACAATAAGAGGTGAGCTAAGTGCACTATTTGTGCAACAATAAGAGGTGAGCTAAGTGCACTATTTGTGCAACAATAAGAGGTGAGCTAAGTGCACTATTTGTGCAACAATAAGAGGTGAGCTAAGTGCACTATTTGTGCAACAATAAGAGGTGAGCTAAGTGCACTATTTGTGCAACAATAAGAGGTGAGCTAAGTGCACTATTTGTGCAACAATAAGAGGTGAGCTAAGTGCACTATTTGTGCAACAATAAGAGGTGAGCTAAGTGCACTATTTGTGCAACAATAAGATGTGAGCTAAGTGCACTATTTGTGCAACAATAAGAGGTGAGCTAAGTGCACTATTTGTGCAACAAGCTAAGTGCACTATTTGTGCAACAATAAGAGGTGAGCTAAGTGCACTATTTGTGCAACAATAAGAGGTGAGCTAAGTGCACTATTTGTGCAACAATAAGAGGTGAGCTAAGTGCACTATTTGTGCAACAATAAGAGGTGAGCTAAGTGCACTATTTGTGCAACAATAAGAGGTGAGCTAAGTGCACTATTTGTGCAACAATAAGAGGTGAGCTAAGTGCACTATTTGTGCAACAATAAGAGGTGAGCTAAGTGCACTATTTGTGCAACAATGCACTATTTGTGCAACAATAAGAGGTGAGCTAAGTGCACTATTTGTGCAACAATAAGAGGTGAGCTAAGTGCACTATTTGTGCAACAATAAGAGGTGAGCTAAGTGCACTATTTGTGCAACAATAAGAGGTGAGCTAAGTGCACTATTTGTGCAACAATAAGAGGTGAGCTAAGTGCACTATTTGTGCAACAATAAGAGGTGAGCAAGTGCAATTTGTGCAACAATAAGAGGTGAGCTAAGTGCACTATTTGTGCAACAATAAGAGGTGAGCTAAGTGCACTATTTGTGCAACAATAAGAGGTGAGCTAAGTGCACTATTTGTGCAACAATAAGAGGTGAGCTAAGTGCACTATTTGTGCAACAATAAGAGGTGAGCTAAGTGCACTATTTGTGCAACAATAAGAGGTGAGCTAAGTGCACTATTTGTGCAACAATAAGAGGTGAGCTAAGTGCACTATTTGTGCAACAATAAGAGGTGAGCTAAGTGCACTATTTGTGCAACAATAAGAGGTGAGCTAAGTGCACTATTTGTGCAACAATAAGAGGTGAGCTAAGTGCACTATTTGTGCAACAATAAGAGGTGAGCTAAGTGCACTATTTGTGCAACAATAAGAGGTGAGCTAAGTGCACTATTTGTGCAACAATAAGAGGTGAGCTAAGTGCACTATTTGTGCAACAATAAGAGGTGAGCTAAGTGCACTATTTGTGCAACAATAAGAAGTGAGCTTCATTTCCACAATAGAGGTGAGCTAAGTGCACTATTTGTGCAGCAACAAGAGGTGAGCTAAGTGCACTATTTGTGCTATTTGTGCAACAATAAGAGGTGAGCTAAGTGCACTATTTGTGCAACAATAAGAGGTGAGCTAAGTGCACTATTTGTGCAACAATAAGAGGTGAGCTAAGTGCACTATTTGTGCAACAATAAGAGGTGAGCTAAGTGCACTATTTGTGCAACAATAAGAGGTGAGCTAAGTGCACTATTTGTGCAACAATAAGAGGTGAGCTAAGTGCACTATTTGTGCAACAATAAGAGGTGAGCTAAGTGCACTATTTGTGCAACAATAAGAGGTGAGCTAAGTGCACTATTTGTGCAACAATAAGAGGTGAGCTAAGTGCACTATTTGTGCAACAATAAGAGGTGAGCTAAGTGCACTATTTGTGCAACAATAAGAGGTGAGCTAAGTGCACTATTTGTGCAACAATAAGAGGTGAGCTAAGTGCACTATTTGTGCAGCAACAGTCAGTGAGCTTCATTTCCACAAAGAGGTGAGCTAAGTGCACTATTTGTGCAACAATAAGAGGTGAGCTAAGTGCACTATTTGTGCAACAATAAGAGGTGAGCTAAGTGCACTATTTGTGCAGCAACAGTCAGTGAGCTTCATTTCCACAAAGAGGTGAGCTAAGTGCACTATTTGTGCAACAATAAGAGGTGAGCTAAGTGCACTATTTGTGCAACAATAAGAGGTGAGCTAAGTGCACTATTTGTGCAACAATAAGAGGTGAGCTAAGTGCACTATTTGTGCAACAATAAGAGGTGAGCTAAGTGCACTATTTGTGCAGAGGTGAGCAACATTTGTGCAGAGGTGAGCTAAGTGCACTATTTGTGCAACAATAAGAGGTGAGCTAAGTGCACTATTTGTGCAACAATAAGAGGTGAGCTAAGTGCACTATTTGTGCAACAATAAGAGGTGAGCTAAGTGCACTATTTGTGCAACAATAAGAGGTGAGCTAAGTGCACTATTTGTGCAGCAAAGAGGTGAGCTAAGTGCACTATTTGTGCAACAATAAGAGGTGAGCTAAGTGCACTATTTGTGCAACAATAAGAGGTGAGCTAAGTGCACTATTTGTGCAACAATAAGAGGTGAGCTAAGTGCACTATTTGTGCAACAATAAGAGGTGAGCTAAGTGCACTATTTGTGCAGCAACAGATCCTGACTCGCTCACTCAGACCAACCAGCCCCCCGCCCCTTCTCACAAAAAAGGTCACAGCATGCCATTTCAAACACTTTTTGATGATGACTATTTTGTTTAGATTACAGGGAGTTGCTAGCATAGAACTCCCAGAAGGTGGGGGAACTATTTGTTGGCCCATGGGGGAAGTTGACTTTGATATAATTTGTTTCAGGAGGGACATCTGGCAGTTCGGACAACACCCTGGATCAGACCGTTACCACGGCAACAGAGGCTGAGTCAGTCAGTCCTTCCAGCCAGAAGGAGGGGGAACTAGATGGGTCCTCACTGGGAGACTGGGAGACCCAGAGACAGGCTCTGCAACGAGTGGTGGATGAACTGAGACAACAGGTAGTGTAGTGTGTGGAATGTAGACCCAGAGACAACAGGTGGTGGATGAACTGAGACAACAGGTAGTGTAGTGTGTGGAATGTAGACCCAGAGACAACAGGTGGTGGATGAACTGAGACAACAGGTAGTGTAGTGTGTGGAATGTAGACCCAGAGACAACAGGTGGTGGATGAACTGAGACAACAGGTAGTGTAGTGTGTGGAATGTAGACCCAGAGACAACAGGTGGTGGATGAACTGAGACAACAGGTAGTGTAGTGTGTGGAATGTATACAGACACAGAGACAACAGGTGGTGGATGAACTGAGACAACAGGTAGTGTAGTGTGTGGAATGTATACAGACCCAGAGACAACAGGTGGTGGATGAACTGAGACAACAGGTAGTGTAGTGTGTGGAATGTATACAGACCCAGAGACAACAGGTGGTGGATGAACTGAGACAACAGGTAGTGTAGTGTGTGGAATGTATACAGACCCAGAGACAACAGGTGGTGGATGAACTGAGACAACAGGTAGTGTAGTGTGTGGAATGTCTATGTTACTGACTTACAGACCCAGAGACAACAGGTGGTGGATGAACTGAGACAACAGGTAGTGTAGTGTGTGGAATGTATACAGACCCAGAGACAACAGGTGGTGGATGAACTGAGACAACAGGTAGTGTAGTGTGTGGAATGTAGACCCAGAGACAACAGGTGGTGGATGAACTGAGACAACAGGTAGTGTAGTGTGTGGAATGTAGACCCAGAGACAACAGGTGGTGGATGAACTGAGACAGGTAGTGTAGTGTGTGGAATGTATGTAGACCCAGAGACAACAGGTGGTGGATGAACTGAGACAACAGGTAGTGTAGTGTGTGGAATGTAGACCCAGAGACAACAGGTGGTGGATGAACTGAGACAACAGGTAGTGTAGTGTGTGGAATGTCTATGTTACTGACTTACAGACCCAGAGACAACAGGTGGTGGATGAACTGAGACAACAGGTAGTGTAGCGTGTGGAATGTCTATGTTACTGACTTACAGACCCAGAGACAGGCGTTAGAGCAAGTGGTGGATGAACTGAGACAACAGGTAGTGATGGTGTATAGATTACACTGTCTTCCAATGAGAACATGTTTCAGGTTTAAAAAAACGAACATTTTATAGTGACATGATTTTCAATCTCAGAAACAGTATCAAAGTTCAAAGTCCCTATGTGAGGCAACAATACATTTCCTCAATCATTTGGCTTTTCTGTTTTCATATCTCAAGTAAATTTGTGTGTTTGTGTATTTGCAACTGAGTGTGCGTATGTGTGAATGTGCTTGCATGCATGTATGACTGTGCATACTGTTTGTGCTCACTATATGTTTATAATGTGACAGGTTCATGTCAGAGACGACCAACTCTCACTGCTCAGTTCCAAAGGCCCAGCGGATGATGTGACTTCCCTGAGGGAGGAAAAGGAGAGGCTGGAGGGAGAGCTGAGCTCTGTGAGGGAGGAGAAGGAGAGGCTGGAGGGAGAGCTGAGCTCTGTGAGGGAGGAGAAGGAGAGGCTGGAGGGAGAGCTGAGCTCTGTGAGGGAGGAGAAGAACATATTAGAGGGAGAGCTGAGCTCTGTGATGGAGGAGAAGGAGGACCTGGAGTCCAGCATCGGGGAGTTAGACGAACAACACCAGGAGGCCACCACCCACCTGATAGCAACTCGCAACGCCCTGCAGTCACAACTCACCGAGTCACAGCTACAGGTAGGTGATAGCTATTAACCAGGAGGCCACCACCCACCTGATAGCAGCTCGCAACGCCCTGCAGTCACAACTCACCGAGTCACAGCTACAGGTAGGTGATAGCTATTAACCAGGAGGCCACCACCCACCTGATAGCAGCTCGCAACGCCCTGCAGTCACAACTCACCGAGTCACAGCTACAGGTAGGTGATAGCTATTAACCAGGCCACCATCCACCTGATAGCAGCTCGCAACGTCCTGCAGTCACAACTCAATGAGTCACAGCTACAGGTAGGTGATTAATGAGTCACAGCAACAGGTAGGTGATTAATGAGTCGCAGCAACAGGTAGGTGATTAATGAGTCGCAGCAACAGGTAGGTGATTAATGAGTCGCAGCAACAGGTAGGTGATTAATGAGTCACAGCAACAGGTAGGTGATTAATGAGTCACAGCAACAGGTAGGTGATTAATGAGTCAAGCAACAGGTAGGTGATTAATGAGTCACAGCAACAGGTAGGTGATTAATGAGTCACAGCAACAGGTAGGTGATTAATGAGTCACAGCAACAGGTAGGTGATTAATGAGTCACAGCAACAGGTAGGTGATTAATGAGTCACAATAAATTAAAAAATTAATAGCAACAGGTAGGTGATTAATGAGTCAACAAAAACTAGAGAAGTAATTATTGAACAAAAGGTAGGTGATTAATGAGTCACAGCAACAGGAGTGCCCTCCACTTCACCTTAAAAAAAAAGTGAGGAACAAAATACTTGTGTATTTTTTTTTAATGATGATAACAATAAATTAAAGAAGAAATTAATAGCAATTTAAATGAAGATGACTGAATACAATTTTCATTTGTGCAACCTGTAAAAACTAGAGAAGTAATTATTGAACAAAAGGAAAACAGAAATGTAAAAAAAATCAGCCACCTTTTTACATTCTTGATAGCTGAACAAACAGAGTCAAGAAATCAAGAAACTGAACAAGCAATGTGTTCTTTTTACATTGGTGATAGCTGAACAAAAAGAGAAAAGAAATGTAGAAACTGAACAAGCAATGTCTTCTTTTTACATTGGTGATAGCTGAACAAAAAGAGAAAAGAAATGTAGAAGCTGAACAAGCAATGTCTTCTTTTTACATTAGTGATAGCTGAACAAAAAGAGAAAAGAAATGTAGAAGCTGAACAAGCAATGTGTTCTTTTTACATTGGTGATAGCTGAACAAAAAGAGAAAAGAAATGTAGAAGCTGAATCAACATAAAATTAACTGACTGCTTGTCTTTTTCTACCAGGTGAAAGCCCTCCAAGAAGAACTGCAGAACTTACAGGACGTGAACCAGGCCTCAGAATCCTCACCCCCAGGGGAGGTGGCTGAGCTGAGGGATGCCCTAGACCAGGCTCAGCAGGAGACCCAGGCTCTCAGGAAACAGGCGGAGCTCAGGGAAGGGGAGGTGGCTGATCTGAGGGCTACCCTAGACCAGGCTCAGCAGGAGACCCATGCTCTCAGGAAACAGGCGGAGTTCAGGGAAGGGGAGGTGGCTCAGCTGAGGGCTACCTTAGACCAGGCTCAGCAGGAGACCCATGCTCTCAGGAAACAGGCGGAGCTCAGGGAAGGGGAGGTGAATGACCTCAAGATGAAACTGCAGAGCAACGCCCTGGCTTTGAACGACCTGCACATGGATAAAAAGGTACAGTGATCATCATCATCATCATCATTATTATCATCATCATCATTATCATCATCATCATCATCATCATGCAGAGCTTTGAACGACCTGCACATGGATAAAAAAGTACAGTGATCATCATCATCATCATCATCATCATCATTATTATCATCATCATCATCATCATCATTATCATCATCATCATTATCATCATCATCATCATCATCATCATCATGCAGAGCAACGCCCTGGCTTTGAACGACCTGCACATGGATAAAAAAGTACAGTGATCATCATCATCATCATCATTATTATCATCATCATCATCATCATCATCATCATCATCATCATTATCATCATCATCATCATCATCATCATCATGATGCAGAGCAACGCCCTGGCTTTGAACAACCTGCACATGGATAGAAAGGTACAGTGATCATCATCATCATCATTATTATCATCATCATCATCATCATCATCATCATCATCATCATCATCATTATCATCATCATCATCATCATCATCATCATCATCATCATCATCATCATCATCATTATTATCATCATCATCATCACCATGATGCAGAGCAACGCCCTGGCTTTGAACGACCTGCACATGGATAGAAAGGTACACTGATCATCATCATTATCATTATTATCATCATCATCATCACCATGATGCAGAGCAACACCCTGGCTTTGAATGACCTGCACATGGATAGAAAGGTACACTGATCATCATCATCATCATCATTATTATCATCATCATCATCATCATCATCATCATGCGGAGCAACTCCCTGGCTTTGAACAACCTGCACATGGATAAAAAGGTACAGTGATCATCATCATCATCATCATTATTATCATCATCATCATCATCATCATGCGGAGCAACTCCCTGGCTTTGAGCAACCTGCACATGGATAAAAAGGTACAGTGATCATCATCATCATCGTCATCATTATCATCATCATCATCATCATGATGCAGAGCAACTCCCTGGCTTTGAACGACCTTCACATGGATAGAAAGGTACAGTGATCATCATCATCATCGTCATTATTATCATCATCATCATCATCATGATGCAGAGCAACTCCCTGGCTTTGAACGACCTTCACATGGATAGAAAGTTACAGTGATCATCATCATCATTGTCATCATTATCATCATCATCTTCATCTTCATCATCATCATCATCATCATTGTCTTCATCATCATCGTCTTCATCATCATTATCATCATCATCATCGTCGTCTTCATCACCATCATCATCATCATCATCATCATCATCATCATCATCATCATCATCATCATCACCATCATCATCATCATCATCATCATCATCATGCAGAGCAAGGCCCTGGCTTTGAGCGACCTTCACCTTGTTCTGTGTTGAAGGAGTTGGAGGATGAGCTGTGCTCCCAGAAGGACCAAGTCATCATCATCATCATCATCATCATCATCATCATCATCATCATCATCATCACCTTGTTCTGTGTTGAAGGAGCTAGAGGAGGAGTTGTCCTCCCAGAAGGACCAAGTCATCATCATCATCATCACCATCACCATCATCACCATCACCATCATCATCATCATCATCCCTTGTTCTGTGTTGAAGGAGCTAGAGGAGGAGTTGTCCTCCCAGAAGGACCAAGTCATCATCACCATCATCACCATCATCATCATCATCATCATCATCATCATCACCTTGTTCTGTGTTGAAGGAGCTAGAGGAGGAGTTGTCCTCCCAGAAGGACCAAGTCATCATCATCATCATCACCATCATCACCATCACCATCATCACATCACCATCATCATCATCATCACCTTGTTCTGTGTTGAAGGAGCTAGAGGAGGAGTTGTCCTCCCAGAAGGACCAAGTCATCATCATCATCATCACCATCATCACCATCACCATCATCACCATCACCATCATCATCATCATCACCTTGTTCTGTGTTGAAGGAGCTAGAGCAGGAGTTGTCCTCCCAGAAGGACCAAGTCATCATCATCATCACCATCATCATCATCATCATCATCATCATCATCATCACCTTGTTCTGTGTTGAAGGAGCTAGAGCAGGAGTTGTCCTCCCAGAAGGACCAAGTCACCATCACCATCACCATCATCATCATCACCATCATCATCACCTTGTTCTGTGTTGAAGGAGCTAGAGCAGGAGTTGTCCTCCCAGAAGGACCAAGTCACCATCATCATCACCATCACCATCATCATCATCACCATCATCATCACCTTGTTCTGTGTTGAAGGAGCTAGAGCAGGAGTTGTCCTCCCAGAAGGACCAAGTCACCATCATCATCACCATCACCATCATCATCATCATCATCATCATCATCATCACTTGTTCTGTGTTGAAGGAGCTAGAGCAGGAGTTGTCCTCCCAGAAGGACCAAGTCATCATCACCATCACCATCATCATCATCATCACCTTGTTCTGTGTTGAAGGAGCTAGAGCAGGAGTTGTCCTCCCAGAAGGACCAAGTCATCATCACCATCACCATCATCATCACCATCATCATCATCATCATCATCATCATCACCTTGTTCTGTGTTGAAGGAGCTAGAGGAGGAGTTGTCCTCCCAGAAGGACCAAGTCATCATCACCATCACCATCATCACCATCACCATCATCATCACCTTGTTCTGTGTTGAAGGAGCTAGAGCAGGAGTTGTCCTCCCAGAAGGACCAAGTCCAGTCCAAGGTGGCGGCCATCAGGACGCTGAGAGAGGAGAAGTCAGGACTGACGGAGGACAACCAACGGCTGACCCAGCGGCTAGATGTCCTGGAGGAGGAGCTGGAGTCGTGGCAACAACGCAACGAGCAGACCCAGCTGGACAGAGGGCGCCTTCACCAGTTGACCAATCAGCTAGCGGCACAGCAGGGGGACAACTCCGCCATGAGGCAGAAAATGGACGCTCTTTTCCTGGAGCTGGAGCAGAGCCGACAGCGATGCATAAAGATGGAGCAGGAACGGGAAAGTTGGGAGACAGGTGGGGATGATGTGAGGCAGGGAAGAGAGGCAGCCCTTCAGGACAGAGAGGCAGCCCTTCAGGACAGAGGGGCAGCCCTTCAGGACAGAGAGGCAGCCCTTCAGGACAGAGATAGTGCTGAAGCGAAGGTGGCTGAGCTGGAAAAACAGCTGGCAGCGATAAAAGAAACGCACACGGATCCTACAGAAGTGTCTGCTTTGTTTTCACAAAAGATGGAGGATCTAGAGGCTCAAGTTCACATGCAAGAAGGACAGTTGGAGTCGTTGAGCGCAGAGAAGAGAGCGCTAGAAGACCAAGTGTGGAGATTAAGAGAAGAGTCGAATTCAGGCATTAGCCGCGAGGATGATCTCAGGATATGTCATCAGAACTTGGCTACAATGTTAGAGAAACGCTGCACTGTTTTGAACGCTCTGAAAGGCGAGCTGGACAGTGATAGTGAGTCGTGCAGTGTGAGCGACGACTGTGTTAGTGACCTATGTACAGACAGCCACAGTCTGCTGGAGGCCTTAGTCACTGGGAACTCTGTGCTGGAGCAGATACAGCAGCAGCATTGTGCCGGGTCCAGCCAAGTCGGTGAACCACTGCTGACTCAGAGCAGTGCCTCTCACCTGCACGCATCTCAGGGAACACGCAGCAGCACAGACTCTGGTTCCTTGCAGGCAGAAAACCTGGGCCTGTCAGACGCCATCAGAGACAAAGACTCGGAGATTGTGAACCTGCACAAATCGCTGAACGATGTTCAGGAGGAAAATGCGACATTGAAACAGTCGGTGTCGTCACTGTCAGAGCGGCTGTGTGACGTGGAACAAGGGGTGACAGACAGGGACGGTGAGCTGAAGGTGCTTCACTCGGAGAACCAGGAACTGAGGGCGCTGTGTGAAGACTCCAAGGTCAGGCAGGCTGACACGGACATCAAGATGGCCTCCCTGAAAACCCAGCTCCAGGAGACAGAGGCTGCCCTGAGGCAAGCCCAGCAGGACCTGAGCACCGCACAAACAGCGCTGGAACAGGTCAGCGAGGTCAACGCTTCACATCTCCAACAACACAAAGAGCTGGAATCGGCCAGGGAAAGGATCCAGCAGCTTCAAAACGACCTGTCCAAAACCTCGGAAACCTTGTCCGGTCAGGAATTGGAGATTGAAGAGCTGAACGCTAAGTGTGGGGACCTGAGACGGGCCTTTGACTCGGAGCGAGCCAAGTGCTCCAGGCAGGAGCAGGTGATCTCCAAGCTGAGGCAGAGTTGTGTGGCCACGGAGGAAGAACTGGTGATGGTGAAATCCCAGCTGAACAGAGCCAGGAAGACGCTGCCTGAAGAAGACAGCAGCACCACCGTGGACAAGGCTTCGGATCTGACCCATGCAGGGACAGACATGGAATCTGCCTGCTCAATGTCTTCAGAAAAGCAGACAGGTGGGGAGGGTGGGGTGATGAATGGTGAGGTGCAGAGTGAGGGCAGGAGTGAGCTGTCGGCAGAACAGGCACAGCTGGTGAAACAGCTGTCGGCAGAACACGCACAGCTGGTGAAACAGCTGCAGGAAAGAGAGGAGACGATCGCCGACCTGCAGCATAACAACGCCACCTTGCTGCAGATGCTGGAGGCCAAGTCGCTGACCTCCCTGCCTCGGGACAGCAGTGTGGCGGAGGTTCATCAGCTGCAGAGCGAGGTGAAGGCCCTCAGGGTGGAGAAGGAGCAGATGCTGGCGGTGATGGAGGACAAGTCGCGCGAGGCCAGCTCCCTGAAGGCGGAGGTGATGCGGCTGATGAGCGTGGTGTCCGCCGAGAAGTCTGCCCTGGACAAGCTGAGCAGAGACAACCAGGAGCTGATGGCGCGCCCCTCCCCGCCCAGAGACGACTCGCTGGAGGACATGACACGCGAGGCCATGCACAACCTGTCCCGCCTGGTGCGCGACAGAGAGCTGGAGATCGAGGCCCTGACGCAGAAGAACCAGACGCTGATGGCCGTGCTGCAGGACATGGACCGGGGGAGGGGAAACGCCGCTGACTCCTCCCCTAGTGTGGCCTCGCACTTCGCCGACAAGGAAAACCTGCAGAAACAGCTGGCGGCCCTGCAGGGGGAGCGAGAACAGATGGTGGCCTTCGTCAACCAGAAGCACTCCGAGAGCGTGGCCTACCACCGAGAGATCCAGCGCCTGGCGGCCCTCAGAGCGGAGGAGGTGAAG
The DNA here is from genome assembly GCA_017654935.2 of Phymorhynchus buccinoides. NCBI lineage: Eukaryota > Metazoa > Mollusca > Gastropoda > Neogastropoda > Raphitomidae > Phymorhynchus > Phymorhynchus buccinoides. The sequence goes on from CM065684.1 coordinate 340,731, forward strand.
CGTTTGGATCAGCTGCAGTCAGACTACGACGCTCTGCGTCCACAGTTTGAGGACAAGGCCCAGGCGCTGCTCAAGGCGCAGAACGACCTCATCACCTGCCGCCACAAGTACTCCGACCTGGAGGTCAGACACGGGGAGCTGTTGCAGAAGGCCAATGCCTCGCAGACTGTAGACGCGGCTTCCTTTAACCAGGTGCGGGAAGAGAAGGAGAGGCTGGCGGCCAAGCAGACGGAGCTGCACGCACAGATCCACAGCCGGGAGGAGAAGCTACAGGCGCTGACAGAGCGGCTGAAGGAGGCGGAGAACCGCTTGGCGGGGAGGGAGTCTGAGGCGGGCGTGCTGAAGAAGCAGGTGGACAGCCTCCAGTTCCAGCTGCGAGGTGTTGCGGAGGAGGCCAAGGACCTCCGGCAGGAGAGGCAGAGCTCTGAGCACCAGCAGAGGGAGAGGCAGGAGGAGGGACAGGCCCTGAAGGAGCTCAACGCTCAGCTAACGCTCAGCGTCAGGGAGAAGGAGTTTGAGGTGTCGTCGCTCCAAGAGCGCGTCATCAAACTGACATCGCTGGTGTCGGAGCAGCAAGGGGAGAAGACCCAGGTCTCTCAGCTGCTGAAGGAGCAGGAGGAGTTGTCTTCTCTTAGAGCGGGGCTGCAGCAGGAGGTGGATCAGCTGACACTGGCCCTGAAGCAGAAACAACAACAGCTGAATGACATCCACGCTGAGGTCAGTGTGTGTGTCTGTCTGTCTGTCTGGCTGTCTGTCTGTCTGGCTGTCTGGCTGTGTCTGTGTGTGTGAAGCAGAAACAACAACAGCTGAATGACATCCACGCTGAGGTCAGTCTGTCTGTGTGTCTGTCTGTCTGTCTGTCTGTCTGTCTGTGTCTGTGTGTGTGTGAAGCAGAAACAACAACAGCTGAATGACATCCACGCTGAGGTCAGTCTGTGTGTGTCTGTATGTGTCTGTCTGTGTGTGTGTCTCTGTGTGTGTGTGTGTGTGTGTCTGTCTGTCTGTGTGTGTGTGTGTGAAGCAGAAACAACAGCTGAATGACATCCTTGCTGAGATCAGTGTGTGTGTGTCTGTCTGTCTGTCTGTCTGTCTGTCTGTCTGTCTGTCTGTTTATGTGTGTGTGTCTGTCTGTCTGTCTGTCTGTGTCTGTGTGTGTGTGAAGCAGAAACAACAACAGCTGAATGACATCCACGCTGAGGTCAGTCTGTCTGTGTGTGTGTGTGTGTGTGTGTGTGTCTGTCTGTCTGTGTGTGTGTGTGTTTCTGTGTTGATGTCTGTGTATGTGTGAAGCAGAAACAACAGCAGCTCAATGACATCCACGCTGAGTTCAGTGTGACAAAAGTCAACCTTGTTTTACTGTTATTCTGTACAATAACAAAGCCTAGCTATGTTTGTGTTGCACCTGCACAAATGGCTGCTATACAGCGCTGCACTAATTCACTGTCTGTTTGTCCTTCTGTCTGGATGCCATAGGTGGAGCAGCCTGCAATGCAAATGGCCGCTATACAGCGCTGCACTAATTCACTGTCTGTTTGTCCTTCTGTCTGGATGCCATAGGTGGAGCAGCCTGCAATGCAAATGGCCACTATACAGCGCTGCACTAATTCACTGTCTGTTTGTCCTTCTGTCTGGATGCCATAGGTGGAGCAGCCTGCAATGCAAATGGCATGGCTTCTGTTGTATAGAGCATGATTCACAAATGACATGGCTTCTGTTGTATAGAGCATGATTCCCAAATGGCATGGCTTCTGTTGTATAGAGCATGATTCACAAATGGCATGGCTTCTGTTGTATAGAGCATGATTCACAAATGGCATGGCTTCTGTTGTATAGAGCATGATTCACAAATGGCATGGCTTCTGTTGTATAGAGCATGATTCACAAATGGCATGGCTTCTGTTGTATAGAGCATGATTCACAAATGGCATGGCTTCTGTTGTATAGAGCATGATTCACAAATGGCATGGCTTCTGTTGTATAGAGCATGATTCACAAATGACATGGCTTCTGTTGTATAGAGCATGATTCACAAATGGCATGGCTTCTGTTGTATAGAGCATGATTCACAAATGGCATGGCTTCTGTTGTATAAAGAGCATGATTCACAAATGGCATGGCTTCTGTTGTATAGAGCATGATTCACAAATGGCATGGCTTCTGTTGTATAGGGCATGATTCACAAATGGCATGGCTTCTGTTGTATAGGGCATGATTCACAAATGGCATGGCTTCTGTTGTATAGAGCATGATTCACAAATGGCATGGCTTCTGTTGTATAGGGCATGATTCACAAATGGCATGGCTTCTGTTGTATAGGGCATGATTCACAAATGGCATGGCTTCTGTTGTTGTTAAAGAGCATGATTCACAAATGGCATGGCTTCTGTTGTATAGGGCATGATTCACAAATGGCATGGCTTCTGTTGTATAGGGCATGATTCACAAATGGCATGGCTTCTGTTGTTGTTAAAGAGCATGATTCACAAATGGCATGGCTTCTGTTGTATATGGCATGATTCACAAATGGCATGGCTTCTGTTGTATAGGGCATGATTCACAAATGGCATGGCTTCTGTTGTATAGAGCATGATTCACAAATGGCATGGCTTCTGTTGTATAGGGCATGATTCACAAATGGCATGGCTTCTGTTGTTATTAAAGAGCATGATTCGAAAATGTGAATGGTGAACATTGTCTTTGTGAATAATTTTTGATAACTGTATTCAATTTGAAGTGATCACACTTCATAGGGCTTGAGACATGACTGAAAGTTAGGAATTCCAATCTTCTGTAGAATGTGCTTGTAAGTGTTGCTGTGTTGTGTTCAGAACATTCGTCTGAAGGAGAACGAGCACAAGCAGAGTCGTGAGCTGGATCGGCTGCGGTATATCACCAATGGCGTGTTGTGTTCAGAACCTTCGTCTGAAGGAGAGGGAGCCTGCGGTCCCACTGTATATCCTATATTATATCACCAATGGCGTGTTGTGTTCAGAACCTTCGTCTGAAGGAGAGGGAGCCTGCGGTCCCACTGTATATCCTATATTATATCACCAATGGCGTGTTGTGTTCAGAACCTTCATCTGAAGGAGAGTGAGCCTGCGGTCCCACTGTATATCCTATATTATATTGCCAATGGCGTGTTGTGTTCAGAACCTTCGTCTGAAGGAGAGGGAGCCTGCGGTCCCACTGTATATCCTATATTATATCACCAATGGCGTGTTGTGTTCAGAACCTTCGTCTGAAGGAGAGGGAGCACAGGCTGAGTCGTGAGCTGGATCGCCTGCGGTCCCACTTGCTGCAGATTGAGGAGGGCTACACCCGGGAGGCCCTGGAGGCTGAGGAGAGGGAGAAGTCATTGAGGAACAGATTGGCCGTCGCCGAGGAACAGCTGACCTCTGCCACCTCACAGGTCCAGTCTGCCAGGTCAGTGATATATGGAATATCATGTTGATAGAGGGAGAAGTCATTGAGGAACAGATTGGCCGTCGCTGAAGAACAGCTGACTTCTGCCACCTCACAGGTCCAGTCAGCCAGGTCAGTGATGTATGGATATTTATATTATGTTTATTTAATAAAGTGTTAGTTTGTGATAGAAGAGAGGGAGAAGTCGTTGAGGAACAGATTGGCCGTCGCTGAAGAACAGCTGACTTCTGCCACCTCACAGGTCCAGTCAGCCAGGTGGTTTGTGACCTCTGACACCTCACAGGTCCAGTCAGCCAGGTGGTTTGTGACCTCTGACACCTCACAGGTCCAGTCAGCCAGGTGGTTTGTGACCTCTGACACCTCACAGGTCCAGTCAGCCAGGTGGTTTGTGACCTCTGACACCTCACAGGTCCAGTCAGCCAGGTGGTTTGTGACATCTGACACCTGACAGGTCCAGTCAGCCAGGTGGTTTGTGACATCTGACACCTCACAGGTCCAGTCAGCCAGGTGGTTTGTGACCTCTGACACCTGACAGGTCCAGTCAGCCAGGTGGTTTGTGACCTCTGACACCTGACAGGTCCAGTCAGCCAGGTGGTTTGTGACATCTGACACCTCACAGGTCCAGTCAGCCAGGTGGTTTGTGACCTCTGACATCTCACAGGTCCAGTCAGCCAGGTGGTTTGTGACCTCTGACACCTCACAGGTCCAGTCAGCCAGGTGGTTTGTGACATCTGACACCTCACAGGTCCAGTCAGCCAGGTGGTTTGTGACCTCTGACACCTCACAGGTCCAGTCAGCCAGGTGGTTTGTGACCTCTGACACCTCACAGGTCCAGTCAGCCAGGTGGTTTGTGACCTCTGACACCTCACAGGTCCAGTCAGCCAGGTGGTTTGTGACATCTGACACCTCACAGGTCCAGTCAGCCAGGTGGTTTGTGACATCTGACACCTCACAGGTCCAGTCAGCCAGGTGGTTTGTGACCTCTGTCATCTCACAGGTCCAGTCAGCCAGGTGGTTTGTGACATCTGTCATCTCACAGGTCCAGTCAGCCAGGTGGTTTGTGACCTCTGACACCTCACAGGTCCAGTCAGCCAGGTGGTTTGTGACCTCTGACACCTCACAGGTCCAGTCAGCCAGGTGGTTTGTGACCTCTGTCATCTCACAGGTCCAGTCAGCCAGGTGGTTTGTGACCTCTGTCATCTCACAGGTCCAGTCAGCCAGGTGGTTTGTGACCTCTGACACCTCACAGGTCCAGTCAGCCAGGTGGTTTGTGACATCTGACACCTCACAGGTCCAGTCAGCCAGGTGGTTTGTGACCTCTGACACCTCACAGGTCCAGTCAGCCAGGTGGTTTGTGACCTCTGACACCTCACAGGTCCAGTCAGCCAGGTGGTTTGTGACATCTGTCATCTCACAGGTCCAGTCAGCCAGGTGGTTTGTGACCTCTGACACCTCACAGGTCCAGTCAGCCAGGTGGTTTGTGACCTCTGACACCTCACAGGTCCAGTCAGCCAGGTGGTTTGTGACCTCTGTCATCTCACAGGTCCAGTCAGCCAGGTGGTTTGTGACATCTGTCATCTCACAGGTCCAGTCAGCCAGGTGGTTTGTGACATCTGTCATCTCACAGGTCCAGTCAGCCAGGTCGGTTACAGTATGTAGTGTGTCATTTTAACACAGTGTGTTGTGTGTCATTTTAACACAGTGTGTTGTGTGTTGTTACAGCCATGACGCCAACCAGCAGGTGGAGAGCCTACAGCAGCAGCTACACACCCTGGCCAACCAGCGTGATTCAGCCTACATGCAGTGTGTGGTGTGTCATTTTAACACAGTGTGTTGTGTGTTGTTACAGCCATGACGCCAACCAGCAGGTGGAGAGCCTACAGCAGCAGCTACACACCCTGGCCAACCAGCGTGATTCAGCCTACATGCAGTGTGTGGTGTGTCATTTTAACACAGTGTGTTGTGTGTTGTTACAGCCATGACGCCAACCAGCAGGTGGAGAGCCTACAGCAGCAGCTACACACCCTGGCCAACCAGCGTGATTCAGCTTACATGCAGTGTGTGGTGTGTCATTTTAACACAGTGTGTTGTGTGTTGTTACAGCCATGACGCCAACCAGCAGGTGGAGAGCCTACAGCAGCAGCTACACACCCTGGCCAACCAGCGTGATTCAGCCTACATGCAGTGTGTAGTGTGTCATTTTAACACAGTGTGTTGTGTGTTGTTACAGCCATGACGCCAACCAGCAGGTGGAGAGCCTACAGCAGCAGCTACACACCCTGGCCAACCAGCGTGATTCAGCCTACATGCAGGTGTCCAGTCTCCAGGAGCAGAGCCAGCAATACTCCACGTCACTGGCCAACCTGCAGATAGTGCTGGAACAATTCCAGAGAGGTACATAGAGATAGAGATTCAGCCGACATGCAGGGATCCGGGATTTGAAATCTGTCGTGATGGGGGATAGGGGACTGGCTGGTTTGGGGTGTTGATGGCCACCTCTCCATGGTGGAACTTGAAGAACGTGGCCAGCCTAGCGGAGCGTTGCCTGTCCTTGAGTGGAGGCCACTGTTAGACATAGAGATAGAGTCAACAATTCCAGAGAGGTACATAGACATAGAAATGCATGCTCGCACACACACACGCACACATACGCACACACACACACACACACACACACACACACACACACACACACACACACACACACACATTTAGTGGGAAGACTTCTACCAAGGAAATGTTGGCTGTATATGGTATGGTTTGTCAGTGAGAAAACTTTGCTCCTGCCATCTAAAATTGTTAAAAAGAAAGTTTTGAAAGTTGTGCAGAATGGATAATTTGATCTTCATCCCAAAGGTTCACCCACAGATCCTTGTCTGCTTTATGAACGTATCAATGAAATGGTGACGTTGGCCTCAGCATCATTTCTGCTTTATGAACATATCAATGAAATGGTGACTTTGGCCTCAGCATCATTTCTGCTCTATGAACATATCAATGAAATGGTGACTTTGGCCTCAGCATCATTTCTGCTTTATGAACGTATCAATGAAATGGTGACTTTGGCCTCAGCATCATGTCTGCTCTATGAACATATCAATGAAATGGTGACTTTGGCCTCAGCATCATTTCTGCTTTATGAACATATCAATGAAATGGTGACTTTGGCCTCAGCATCATTTCTGCTTTATGAACATATCAATGAAATGGTGACTTTGGCCTCAGCATCATGTCTGCTTTATGAACATATCAATGAAATGGTGACTTTGGCCTCAGCATCATTTCTGCTTTATGAACATATCAATGAAATGGTGACTTTGGCCTCAGCATCATGTCTGCTTTATGAACATATCAATGAAATGGTGACTTTGGCCTCAGCATCATTTCTGCTTTATGAACATATCAATGAAATGGTGACTTTGGCCTCAGCATCATTTCTGCTTTATGAACATATCAATGAAATGGTGACTTTGGCCTCAGCATCATTTCTGCTTTATGAACGTATCAATGAAATGGTGACTTTGGCCTCAGCATCATTTCTGCTTTATGAACATATCAATGAAATGGTGACTTTGGCCTCAGCATCATTTCTGCTTTATGAACATATCAATGAAATGGTGACTTTGGCCTCAGCATCATTTCTGCTTTATGAACATATCAATGAAATGGTGACTTTGGCCTCAGCATCATGTCTGCTTTATGAACATATCAATGAAATGGTGACTTTGGCCTCAGCATCATGTCTGCTTTATGAACATATCAATGAAATGGTGACTTTGGCCTCTGCATCATGTCTGCTTTATGAACATATCAATGAAATGGTGACTTTGGCCTCAGCATCATGTCTGCTTTATGAACATATCAATGAAATGGTGACTTTGGCCTCAGCATCATTTCTGCTTTATGAACATATCAATGAAATGGTGACTTTGGCCTCAGCATCATGTCTGCTTTATGAACATATCAATGAAATGGTGACTTTGGCCTCAGCATCATGTCTGCTTTATGAACATATCAATGAAATGGTGACTTTGGCCTCAGCATCATTTCTGCTTTATGAACATATATCACTTTGGCCTCAGCATCATGTCTGCTTTATGAACATATCAATGAAATGGTGACTTTGGCCTCAGCATCATTTCTGCTTTATGAACATATCAATGAAATGGTGACTTTGGCCTCAGCATCATTTCTGCTTTATGAACATATCAATGAAATGGTGACTTTGGCCTCAGCATCATTTCTGCTTTATGAACATATCAATGAAATGGTGACTTTGGCCTCTGCATCATTTCTGCTTTATGAACATATCAATGAAATGGTGACTTTGGCCTCAGCATCATTTCTGCTTTATGAACATATCAATGAAATGGTGACTTTGGCCTCAGCATCATTTCTGCTTTATGAACATATCAATGAAATGGTGACTTTGGCCTCAGCATCATTTCTGCTTTATGAACATATCAATGAAATGGTGACTTTGGCCTCAGCATCATGTCTGCTTTATGAACATATCAATGAAATGGTGACTTTGGCCTCAGCATCATGTCTGCTTTATGAACATATCAATGAAATGGTGACTTTGGCCTCAGCATCATTTCTGCTTTATGAACATATCAATGAAATGGTGACTTTGGCCTCAGCATCATTTCTGCTTTATGAACATATCAATGAAATGGTGACTTTGGCCTCAGCATCATTTCTGCTTTATGAACATATCAATGAAATGGTGACTTTGGCCTCAGCATCATGTCTGCTCTATGAACATATCAATGAAATGGTGACTTTGGCCTCTGCATCATTTCTGCTTTATGAACATATCAATGAAATGGTGACTTTGGCCTCTGCATCATTTCTGCTTTATGAACATATCAATGAAATGGTGACTTTGGCCTCAGCATCATTTCTGCTTTATGAACATATCAATGAAATGGTGACTTTGGCCTCTGCATCATTTCTGCTTTATGAACATATCAATGAAATGGTGACTTTGGCCTCAGCATCATTTCTGCTTTATGAACATATCAATGAAATGGTGACTTTGGCCTCAGCATCATTTCTGCTTTATGAACATATCAATGAAATGGTGACTTTGGCCTCAGCATCATTTCTGCTTTATGAACATATCAATGAAATGGTGACTTTGGCCTCAGCATCATTTCTGCTTTATGAACATATCAATGAAATGGTGACTTTGGCCTCAGCATCATGTCTGCTTTATGAACATATCAATGAAATGGTGACTTTGGCCTCAGCATCATTTCTGCTTTATGAACATATCAATGAAATGGTGACTTTGGCCTCAGCATCATTTCTGCTTTATGAACATATCAATGAAATGGTGACTTTGGCCTCAGCATCATTTCTGCTTTATGAACATATCAATGAAATGGTGACTTTGGCCTCAGCATCATTTCTGCTTTATGAACATATCAATGAAATGGTGACTTTGGCCTCAGCATCATTGTTCCACAGGAAACTGAAGGAATCATGAATGGATGAATCCACGAATGAATAATGTGTGTTGTGTGCACAGAGAAAGAGTCACTGATAGCGGTGGAAACAGCGGTACCAACAGATGAATATAATATCTCTGTGTTGTGTGTTGTGTGCACAGAGAAAGAGTCACTGATAGCGGTGGAAACAGAGCGGTACCAACAGATGAATATAATATCTCTGTGTTGTGTGTTGTGTGCACAGAGAAAGAGTCACAGATAGCGGTGGAAACAGAGCGGTACCAACAGATGAATATAATATCTCCTCTGTGTTGTGTGTTGTGTGCACAGAGAAAGAGTCACTGATAGCAGTGGAAACAGAGCGGTACCAACAGATGAATATAATATCTCTGTGTTGTGTGTTGTGTGCACAGAGAAAGAGTCACTGATAGCGGTGGAAACAGAGCGGTACCAACAGATGAATATAATATCTCTGTGTTGTGTGTTGTGTGCACAGAGAAAGAGTCACAGATAGCGGTGGAAACAGAGCGGTACCAACAGATGAATATAATATCTCTGTGTTGTGTGTTGTGTGCACAGAGAAAGAGTCACTGATAGCGGTGGAAACAGAGCGGTACCAACAGATGAATATAATATCTCTGTGTTGTGTGTTGTGTGCACAGAGAAAGAGTCACAGATAGCGGTGGAAACAGAGCGGTACCAACAGATGAATATAATATCTCTGTGTTGTGTGTTGTGTGCACAGAGAAAGAGTCACTGATAGCGGTGGAAACAGAGCGGTACCAACAGATGAATATAATATCTCTGTGTTGTGTGTTGTGTGCACAGAGAGAGTCACTGATAGCAGTGGAAACAGAGCGGTACCAACAGATGAATATAATATCTCTGTGTTGTGTGTTGTGTGCACAGAGAAAGAGTCACAGATAGCGGTGGAAACAGAGCGGTACCAACAGATGAATATAATATCTCTGTGTTGTGTGTTGTGTGCACAGAGAAAGAGTCACAGATAGCGGTGGAAACAGAGCGGTACCAACAGATGAATATAATATCTCTGTGTTGTGTGTTGTGTGCACAGAGAAAGAGTCACAGATAGCGGTGGAAACAGAGCGGTACCAGGAGGAATCCAGGAAGCTGAGGGAACAGACGTCAGAACTGGAACACAGACTGCAACAGACCAGGGTCAGCTGTGTAGTGTCTTTGTCTTCCTTTCTTTGTGTCTTCCTTTCTTTGTGTCTTCCTTTCTTTGTGTCTTCCTTTGTGTCTTTCTTCCTTTGTGTCTTCCTTCCTTTGTGTCTTCCTTTCTTTGTGTCTTCCTTTCTTTGTGTCTTCCTTTCTTTGTGCCTTCCTTTCTTTGTGTCTTCCTTTCTCTGTTTCTTCCTTCCTTTGTGTCTTCCTTTCTTTGTGTCTTCCTTCCTTTGTGTCTTCCTTTCTTTGTGTCTTCCTTTCTTTGTGCCTTCCTTTCTTTGTGTCTTCCTTCCTTTGTGTCTTCCTTTCTTTGTGTCTTCCTTTCTTTGTGCCTTCCTTTCTTTGTGTCTTCCTTCCTTTGTGTCTTCCTTTCTTTGTGTCTTCCTTTCTTTGTGTCTTCCTTTCTTTGTGTCTTCCTTTCTTTGTGTCTTCCTTTCTTTGTGTCTTCCTTCCTTTGTGTCTTCCTTTCTTTGTGTCTTCCTTTGTGTCTTCCTTTCTTTGTGCCTTCCTTTCTTTGTGCTTCCTTCCTTTGTGTCTTCCTTTCTTTATGTCTTCCTTTGTGTCTTCCTTTCTTTGTGTCTTCCTTCCTTTGTGTCTTCCTTTCTTTGTGTCTTCCTTTCTTTGTGTCTTCCTTTCTTTGTGTCTTCCTTTCTTTGTGTCTTCCTTTCTTTGTGTCTTCCTTTTTGTGTCTTTGTGTCTTCCTTCCTTTGTGTCTTCCTTTGTGTGTTTCTTTGTGTCTTCCTTCCTTTGTGTCTTCCTTCCTTTGTGTCTTCCTTCCTTTGTGTCTTCCTTCCTTTGTGTCTTCCTTCCTTTGTGTCTTCCTTTCTTTGTGTCTTCCTTCCTCTTTGTGTCTTCCTTCTTCTTTTTGTGTCTTTGTGTCTTCTTTCTTTGTGTCTTTCTTTGTGTCTTCCTTTCTTTGTGTTTCTTCCTTCCTTTGTGTCTTCCTTTCTTTGTGTCTTGTGTCTTCCTTTGTGTCTTTCTTTGTGTCTTCCTTTCTTTGTGTCTTCCTTCCTTTGTGTCTTCCTTTCTTTGTTTCTTCCTTCCTTTGTGTCTTCCTTTCTTTGTGTCTTCCTTTGTGTCTTTGTGTCTTCCTTTCTTTGTGTCTTCCTTCCTTTGTGTCTTCCTTTCTTTGTGTCTTCCTTTCTTTGTGTCTTCCTTTCTTTGTGTCTTCCTTTCTTTGTTTCTTCCTTCCTTTGTGTCTTCCTTTCTTTATGTCTTCCTTTGTGTCTTCCTTTGTGTCTTCCTTTTTGTGTCTTTGTGTCTTCCTTCCTTTGTGTCTTCCTTCCTTTGTGTCTTCCTTTCTTTGTGTCTTCCTTTCTTTGTGTCTTCCTTTCTTTGTGTCTTCCTTTCTTTGTGCCTTCCTTTCTTTGTTTCTTCCTTCCTTTGTGTCTTCCTTTGTGTCTTTCTTTGTGTCTTCCTTCCTTTGTGTCTTCCTTCCTTTGTGTCTTCCTTCCTTTGTGTCTTCCTTCCTTTGTGTCTTCCTTCCTTTGTGTCTTCCTTTCTTTGTGTCTTCCTTTCTTTGTGTCTTCCTTCCTTTGTGTCTTCCTTCCTTTGTGTCTTCCTTTCTTTGTGTCTTCCTTTCTTTGTGTCTTCCTTTCTTTGTGTCTTCCTTTCTTTGTGTCTTCCTTTCTTTGTGTCTTCCTTTCTCTGTGTCTTCCTTTCTTTGTGTCTTCCTTTCTTTGTGTCTTCCTTTCTTTGTGCCTTCCTTCCTTTGTGTCTTCCTTTCTTTGTGTCTTCCTTTCTTTGTGCCTTCCTTCCTTTGTGTCTTCCTTTGTGCCTTCCTGTCTTTGTGTCTTCCTTACTACTAGTTCAATGTTGAGGTAGACAGGTCTGTAACATCTCTCCTTTTTCAGCCAGTGATTATTCGCTTTCTTTTTTCCTTTGTTTTTTTCTCTATCTTTATGTTTTCTACTTTCATTGCCAGGTGGAGTTGGAGGAGGCATCGGATGGTTTGGCAGCTGCCTCCAGACTGAGCGAACAGCTGGACAGGAAGGAAGAGGCACTGGAGGCCTTGAGGGAAGAAGGTGAAAGACAGAGAGAGAGAGAGACAGACAGACAGACAGACATACTCAGTGAACAGCTGGACAGGAAGGAAGAGGCACTGGAGGCCTTGAGGGAAGAAGGTGAAAGACAGAGAGAGAGAGAGAGAGACAGACAGACAGACAGACATACTCAGTGAACAGCTGGACAGGAAGGAAGAGGCACTGGAGGCCTTGAGGGAAGAAGGTGAAAGACAGAGAGAGAGAGAGACAGACAGACAGACAGACATACTCAGTGAACAGCTGGACAGGAAGGAAGAGGCACTGGAGGCCTTGAGGGAAGAAGGTGAAAGACACAGAGACAGAGAGACAGACAGACAGACAGACTCAGTGAACAGCTGGACAGGAAGGAAGAGGCACTGGAGGCCTTGAGGGAAGAAGGTGAAAGACACAGAGAGAGAGAGAGACAGACAGACAGACAGACAGACAGACTCTTTGAACAGCTGGACAGGAAGGAAGAGGCACTGGAGGCCTTGAGGGAAGAAGGTGAAAGACACAGAGAGAGAGAGAAAGAGAGAGACAGACAGACAGACAGACAGACAGACTCAGTGAACAGCTGGACAGGAAGGAAGAGGCACTGGAGGCCTTGAGGGAAGAAGGTGAAAGACAGAGACAGAGAGAGAGACAGACAGACAGACAGACAGACAGACAGACTCAGCGAACAACTGGACAGGAAGGAAGAGGCACTGGAGGCTTTGAGGGAAGAAGGTGAAAGAGAGAGAGAGAGAGAGAGACAGAGAGATAGGCATAGAAACAAGCAGAGAGAGAATGTGTGTGTGTGTGTGTGTGTGTATGTGTGTGTGTGTGTTGACACAGGAATGTCTGTGCAAAGGAAGTGGAAAGAAATGATAGGCTTTGCTTTCTTGCTTCTTTTTTTTTTTTTTTTTTCCTTTGTCCTCGGCTTGCTTTTCTTTGTTTTGTTTTTTTCTGCATTTGATGCACACTCAAAAATAAATGTTTCCGGGGAAAATATCTGATATTCAAAGGAGAAAAGCATGAAAATCAGTGGAAGATATTAATACTTTAAAACCACAAAGTTTATTATTTCATATTGTATTTGGCTTAACAGCATCCAATGATTTGACAGTGAAGTTATATTAAACAACAAACAAACAGAGGAACTGAATCATCTTGCACATCATAACAGTGAAAATATTTTTTGGGGAAACTTTGCTTTCTTTTGGGCTTTTATTTCAGCGAAGTTTGGTTTCCTTTGCTTTGATTTTTTCTGTGAATAAGCTGATTCCTGTTTGGTGTGCTTTCTATATGTTCATCTAGTTTGGGTGTTGTGTCAGGTTAGCTGATTCTGGTTTGTTTGGTGTGCTTTCTATATGTTCATCTAGTTTGGGTGTTGTGTCAGGTTAGCTGATTCTGGTTTGTTTGGTGTGCTTTCTATATGTTCATCTAGTTTGGGTGTTGTGTCAGGTTAGCTGATTCTGGTTTGTTTGGTGTGCTTTCTATATGTTCATCTAGTTTGGGTGTTGTGTCAGGTTAGCTGATTCTGGTTTGTTTGGTGTGCTTTCTATATGTTCATCTAGTTTGGGTGTTGTGTCAGGTTAGCTGATTCTGGTTTGTTTGGTGTGCTTTCTATATGTTCATCTAGTTTGGGTGTTGTGTCAGGTTAGCTGATTCTGGTTTGTTTGGTGTGCTTTCTATATGTGCATCTAGTCTGGGTGTTGTGTCAGGTTTTGGCACCTTCCCAAACTCAAGGCCTTCTGGCCCTCCATTTTTTTTCACTGTATGTGTCCTCTTCAGTCTGTGTGTGTATAGTGTTTATTGGTTGTGTGTCTCACTGTATGTATCGTGTTTATTGGTTGTGTGTCACTGTGTGTATAGTGTTTATTGGATGTGTGTCACTGTATGTATCATGTTTATTGGATGTGTCTCACTGTATGTGTAGTGTTTATTGGATGTGTGTCACTGTGTGTATAGTGTTTATTGGTTGTGTGTCACTGTATGTATAGTGTTTATTGGATGTGTCTCACTGTATGTATAGTGTTTATTGGTTGTGTGTCTCACTGTATGTGTTACCAGTAGCTCATGTCACTAGCTTTATCTGTATTTCTATAAATGTGTACATACGCATGCAGCCTGTAAATAACAATACAAGTGATTGGTTATAAAATGTTGTTATGTGCATTTGTATTTGTGACTGTTCATGATTGTTTTGTGTCTGATGTGTGTGTGTGTGTGTTTGTGCGTGCGTGTGTGTGTCTTATATTTTTTCTGCCAATGCAAGGAATTTTTTTGTTGTTGTTGACATTTTTTCACTCTTCCTATCTGTTTTTCCTATTCCTTCATCTTTTATAACTGCTGCTCTCTCCCCCCCTCCCCCCCCCCCCCCCCCCCCCAACTCCTATCTTTCTCTCACACAGCCTCATCTTTGTTTTATTTGCGCTGCCCTCTGTCTTTTAGTTTTCTTAATCCTGGCTTTGGCTGCACAGCTGCCTCACTGTTCCCCAGATCACGGCTTTAGTTCTTCACAGTCTGACCATAGATAAATGCTATTGATATTGCCTCTTTGGCTGGACAGCTGCTCACTGTTCCCCAGATCACGGTTTTAGTTCCCCAGATCACGGTTTTAGTTCTTCGCAGTCTGACCATAGATAAATGCTATTGATATTGCCTCTTTGGCTGGACAGCTGCTCACTGTTCCCCAGATCACGGCTTTAGTTCTTCGCAGTCTGACCATAGATAAATGCTATTGATATTGCCTCTTTGGCTGGACAGCTGCTCACTGCTCCCCAGATCACGGCTTTAGTTCTTCGCAGTCTGACCATAGATAAATGCTATTGATATTGCCTCTTTGGCTGGACAGCTGCTCACTGTTCCCCAGATCACGGCTTTAGTTCTTCGCAGTCTGACCATAGATAAATGCTATTGATATTGCCTCTTTGGCTGGACAGCTGCTCACTGTTCCCCAGATCACGGCTTTAGTTCTTCGCAGTCTGGCTATAGAGAAATGCTATTGCTAATGCTGCTTTGGCTGGACAGCTGTTCACTGCTCCCCAGTAGCACGGTTAGTTCTTCGCAGTCTGGCTATAGAGAAATGCTATTGCTAATGCTGCTTTGGCTGGACAGCTGTTCACTGTTCCCCAGATCACGGCTTTAGTTCCCCAGATCACGGCTTTAGTTCTTCGCAGTCTGGCTATAGAGAAATGCTATTGCTAATGCTGCTTTGGCTGGACAGCTGCTCACTGCTCCCCAGATCACGGCTTTAGTTCTTCACAGTCTGATCATAGAGAAATGCTATTGATAATGCCTCTTCTGCATCAAGATCAAGAGAAGAAGAGTGGGCATTCTATTGCCATATTATCTCCTGCTTAGCTAAATTTGCTTTTGATAAAAAATCTGTTGCAACGCTGATTGCTTGCAGTTTAGTTTTTCATTGCTGTTCAAAATGCTAATAAGCCGGTTTCAAAAATCAGTGGCTAGGCAATTTTCGTTTTCTTTATTATTTTTGTATCTACAGTTTACTTGAAGCTTGGAAGCATTTATTTTGCTTTAATTTTTTTCCCTTTTTAGGTTGAAAAGGTCAAGGGTTTGGACTGATTCTCAAAAGCATTTTGGCTTTAAAAAAAATGTTTGGGATATGTTTTTATTTTGATGTAACATTGATTTGGCGCACACATTGAGGCTACCCCTCAGGTTATGAAATCTGTGGCTATATTTTGGTGAAAAAGAAGGTTTATTATTTATAAGACATGAAGGTGTTAGACACGAAGGTCTCTGTTTACCTGAAGGCTGATGTCAGCAGTGAAGTCTGGTTTATTATTTATGAAACATGAAGCTGTTAGACATGAAGCTGTTAGACATGAAGGTCTCTGTTTACCTGAAGGCTGATGTCAGCAGTGAAGTCTGGTTTATTATTTATGAGACATGAAGCTGTTAGACATGAAGGTCTCTGTTTACCTGAAGGCTGATGTCAGCAGTGAAGTCTGGTTTATTATTTATGAGACATGAAGCTGTTAGACATGAAGGTCTCTGTTTACCTGAAGGCTGATGTCAGCAGTGAAGTCTGGTTTATTATTTATGAGACATGAAGCTGTTAGACATGAAGGTCTCTGTTTACCTGAAGGCTGATGTCAGCAGTGAAGTCTGGTTGATAATTTATGAGACATGAAGCTGTTAGACATGAAGGTCTCTGTTTACCTGAAGGCTGATGTCAGCAGTGAAGTCTGGGAATGTGATGGTGGCGGTTCTGACAAAGCAATTAATATCAAGGTGAAGAAATGTTGTGGTCTATTACATTGATGGAGACGTACAGCATTATACATTTGGTTCCTGCAGCCCTAATATCAGCTGGTAATCCTGAGCGTGAGTCGACCTCAGGCCACCAACTGGTGTAACGGCTGTGGGGTTGCCGTGACAACTGGCCCAGTAGGCAGCTCTCCTGTCTTATTTTTTCGTCCATTTGGTTCTTTCCTTCTTTCCTTCCTTACACACGCGTCATGTTCGTCCAGTTGGTTCTTTCCTTCCTTACACACGCGTCGTTTTCGTCCAGTTGGTTCTTTCCTTCCTTACACACGCGTCATGTTCGTCCAGTTGGTTCTTTCCTTCTTTCCTTCCTTTACACACGCATCCTTTTTCGTTTTGAAGCTGTCAGTACCTCCATAATGTGTGTGTGCTTTAGCTATCAGTATCAGTGTGTCTGTTTTATTGTTGTTCCACCTCTGTATTGTGTGTGTGCTTTAGCTATCAGTGTGTCTGTTTTATTGTTGTTCCGTATTGTGTGTGTGTGCTTTAGCTATCAGTGTGTCTGTTTTATTGTTGTTCCACCTCTGTATTGTGTGTGTGTGCTTTAGCTGTCAGTGTGTCTGTTTTATTGTTGTTCCGTATTGTGTGTGTGCTTTAGCTGTCAGTGTGTCTGTTTTATTGTTGTTCCACCTCTGTATTGTGTGTGTGTGCTTTAGCTGTCAGTGTGTCTGTTTTATTGTTGTTCCGTATTGTGTGTGTATGCTTTAGCTGTCAGTGTGTCTGTTTTATTGTTGTTCCGTATTGTGTGTGTGTGCTTTAGCTGTCAGTGTGTCTGTTTTATTGTTGTTCCACCTCTGTATTGTGTGTGTGTGCTTTAGCTGTCAGTGTGTCTGTTTTATTGTTGTTCCGTATTGTGTGTGTGTGCTTTAGCTGTCAGTGTGTCTGTTTTATTGTTGTTCCACCTCTGTATTGTGTGTGTGTGCTTTAGCTGTCAGTGTGTCTGTTTTATTGTTGTTCCACCTCTGTATTGTGTGTGTGTGCTTTAGCTATCAGTGTGTCTGTTTTATTGTTGTTCCACCTCTGTATTGTGTGTGTGTGCTTTAGCTGTCAGTGTGTCTGTTTTATTGTTGTTCCACCTCTGTATTGTGTGTGTGTGCTTTAGCTGTCAGTGTGTCTGTTTTATTGTTGTTCCGTATTGTGTGTGTGTGCTTTAGCTGTCAGTGTGTCTGTTTTATTGTTGTTCCACCTCTGTATTGTGTGTGTGTGCTTTAGCTGTCAGTGTGTCTGTTTTATTGTTGTTCCACCTCTGTATTGTGTGTGTGTGCTTTAGCTATCAGTGTGTCTGTTTTATTGTTGTTCCGTATTGTGTGTGTGTGCTTTAGCTGTCAGTGTGTCTGTTTTATTGTTGTTCCACCTCTGTATTGTGTGTGTGTGCTTTAGCTATCAGTGTGTCTGTTTTATTGTTGTTCCACCTTGTGTGTGTGTGCTTTAGCTGTCAGTGTGTCTGTTTTATTGTTGTTCCGTATTGTGTGTGTGTGCTTTAGCTATCAGTGTGTCTGTTTTATTGTTGTTCCACCTCTGTATTGTGTGTGTGCTGCTTTAGCTGTCAGTGTGTGTGTTTTATTGTTGTTCCACCTCTGTATTGTGTGTGTGTGCTTTAGCTATCAGTGTGTCTGTTTTATTGTTGTTCCACCTCTGTATTGTGTGTGTGTGCTTTAGCTGTCAGTGTGTCTGTTTTATTGTTGTTCCGTATTGTGTGTGTGTGCTTTAGCTATCAGTGTGTCTGTTTTATTGTTGTTCCACCTCTGTATTGTGTGTGTGCTTTAGCTGTCAGTGTGTCTGTTTTATTGTTGTTCCACCTCTGTATTGTGTGTGTGTGCTTTAGCTGTCAGTGTGTCTGTTTTATTGTTGTTCCACCTCTGTATTGTGTGTGTGTGCTTTAGCTGTCAGTGTGTCTGTTTTATTGTTGTTCCGCATTGTGTGTGTGCTTTAGCTATCAGTGTGTCTGTTTTATTGTTGTTCCGCATTGTGTGTGTGCTTTAGCTATCAGTGTGTCTGTTTTATTGTTGTTCCGCATTGTGTGTGTGCTTTAGCTATCAGTGTGTCTGTTTTATTGTTGTTCCACCGTATTGTGTGTGTGTGCTTTAGCTGTCAGTGTGTCTGTTTTATTGTTGTTCCACCTCTGTATTGTGTGTGTGCTTTAGCTGTCAGTGTGTCTGTTTTATTGTTGTTCCATATTGTGTGTGTGTGCTTTAGCTGTCAGTGTGTCTGTTTTATTGTTGTTCCACCTCTGTATTGTGTGTGTATGCTTTAGCTGTCAGTGTGTCTGTTTTATTGTTGTTCTGTATTGTGTGTGTGTGCTTTAGCTATCAGTGTGTCTGTTTTATTGTTGTTCCGTATTGTGTGTGTGTGCTTTAGCTGTCAGTGTGTCTGTTTTATTGTTGTTCCGTATTGTGTGTGTGTGCTTTAGCTATCAGTGTGTCTGTTTTATTGTTGTTCCGTATTGTGTGTGTGTGCTTTAGCTATCAGTGTGTCTGTTTTATTGTTGTTCCGTATTGTGTGTGTGCTTTAGCTATCAGTGTGTCTGTTTTATTGTTGTTCCATATTGTGTGTGTGCTTTAGCTATCAGTGTGTCTGTTTTATTGTTGTTCCACCTCTGTATTGTGTGTGTGCTTTAGCTATCAGTGTGTCTGTTTTATTGTTGTTCCGTATTGTGTGTGTGTGCTTTAGCTGTCAGTGTGTCTGTTTTATTGTTGTTCCACCTCTGTATTGTGTGTGTGTGCTTTAGCTGTCAGTGTGTGTGTTTTATTGTTGTTCCACCTCTGTATTGTGTGTGTGTGCTTTAGCTGTCAGTGTGTCTGTTTTATTGTTGTTCCACCTCTGTATTGTGTGTGTGTGCTTTAGCTATCAGTGTGTCTGTTTTATTGTTGTTCCGTATTGTGTGTGTGTGCTTTAGCTATCAGTGTGTCTGTTTTATTGTTGTTCCACCTCTGTATTGTGTGTGTGTGCTTTAGCTGTCAGTGTGTCTGTTTTATTGTTGTTCCACCTCTGTATTGTGTGTGTGTGCTTTAGCTATCAGTGTGTCTGTTTTATTGTTGTTCCATATTGTGTGTGTGTGCTTTAGCTGTCAGTGTGTCTGTTTTATTGTTGTTCCACCTCTGTATTGTGTGTGTGTGCTTTAGCTATCAGTGTGTCTGTTTTATTGTTGTTCCATATTGTGTGTGTGTGTGCTTTAGCTGTCAGTGTGTGTGTTTTATTGTTGTTCCACCTCTGTATTGTGTGTGTGTGCTTTAGCTGTCAGTGTGTCTGTTTTATTGTTGTTCCACCTCTGTATTGTGTGTGTGTGCTTTAGCTGTCAGTGTGTCTGTTTTATTGTTGTTCCGTATTGTGTGTGTATGCTTTAGCTATCAGTGTGTCTGTTTTATTGTTGTTCCGTATTGTGTGTGTGTGCTTTAGCTGTCAGTGTGTCTGTTTTATTGTTGTTCCACCTCTGTATTGTGTGTGTGTGCTTTAGCTGTCAGTGTGTCTGTTTTATTGTTGTTCCGTATTGTGTGTGTGTGCTTTAGCTGTCAGTGTGTCTGTTTTATTGTTGTTCCACCTCTGTATTGTGTGTGTGTGCTTTAGCTATCAGTGTGTCTGTTTTATTGTTGTTCCACCTCTGTATTGTGTGTGTGTGCTTTAGCTGTCAGTGTGTCTGTTTTATTGTTGTTCCACCTCTGTATTGTGTGTGTGCTTTAGCTGTCAGTGTGTCTGTTTTATTGTTGTTCCGTATTGTGTGTGTGTGCTTTAGCTGTCAGTGTGTCTGTTTTATTGTTGTTCCGTATTGTGTGTGTGCTTTAGCTGTCAGTGTGTCTGTTTTATTGTTGTTCCACCTCTGTATTGTGTGTGTGTGCTTTAGCTGTCAGTGTGTCTGTTTTATTGTTGTTCCACCTCTGTATTGTGTGTGTGTGCTTTAGCTGTCAGTGTGTCTGTTTTATTGTTGTTCCACCTCTGTATTGTGTGTGTGTGCTTTAGCTATCAGTGTGTCTGTTTTATTGTTGTTCCGTATTGTGTGTGTGTGCTTTAGCTATCAGTGTGTCTGTTTTATTGTTGTTCCGTATTGTGTGTGTGTGCTTTAGCTGTCAGTGTGTCTGTTTTATTGTTGTTCCGTATTGTGTGTGTGTGCTTTAGCTATCAGTGTGTCTGTTTTATTGTTGTTCCACCTCTGTATTGTGTGTGTGTGCTTTAGCTGTCAGTGTGTCTGTTTTATTGTTGTTCCGTATTGTGTGTGTGCTTTAGCTGTCAGTGTGTCTGTTTTATTGTTGTTCCACCTTGTGTGTGTGTGCTTTAGCTGTCAGTGTGTCTGTTTTATTGTTGTTCCATATTGTGTGTGTGCTTTAGCTATCAGTGTGTGTTTTATTGTTGTTCCACCTCTGTATTGTGTGTGTGTGCTTTAGCTGTCAGTGTGTCTGTTTTATTGTTGTTCCATATTGTGTGTGTGCTTTAGCTGTCAGTGTGTCTGTTTTATTGTTGTTCCACCTCTGTATTGTGTGTGTGTGCTTTAGCTGTCAGTGTGTCTGTTTTATTGTTGTTCCACCTTGTGTGTGTGTGCTTTAGCTGTCAGTGTGTCTGTTTTATTGTTGTTCCACCTCTGTATTGTGTGTGTGTGCTTTAGCTGTCAGTGTGTCTGTTTTATTGTTGTTCCACCTCTGTATTGTGTGTGTGTGCTTTAGCTATCAGTGTGTCTGTTTTATTGTTGTTCCGTATTGTGTGTGTGTGCTTTAGCTGTCAGTGTGTCTGTTTTATTGTTGTTCCACCTCTGTATTGTGTGTGTGTGCTTTAGCTGTCAGTGTGTCTGTTTTATTGTTGTTCCGTATTGTGTGTGTGTGCTTTAGCTGTCAGTGTGTCTGTTTTATTGTTGTTCCACCTCTGTATTGTGTGTGTGTGCTTTAGCTGTCAGTGTGTCTGTTTTATTGTTGTTCCACCTCTGTATTGTGTGTGTGTGCTTTAGCTATCAGTGTGTCTGTTTTATTGTTGTTCCACCTCTGTATTGTGTGTGTGTGCTTTAGCTGTCAGTGTGTGTTTTATTGTTGTTCTGTATTGTGTGTGTGTGCTTTAGCTGTCAGTGTGTGTTTTATTGTTGTTCCGTATTGTGTGTGTGTGCTTTAGCTATCAGTGTGTCTGTTTTATTGTTGTTCCATATTGTGTGTGTGTGCTTTAGCTATCAGTGTGTCTGTTTTATTGTTGTTCCGTATTGTGTGTGTGTGCTTTAGCTGTCAGTGTGTCTGTTTTATTGTTGTTCCACCTCTGTATTGTGTGTGTGCTTTAGCTATCAGTGTGTCTGTTTTATTGTTGTTCTGATTCATTAATAATATGGAATAAAGCAAGCAAACACTATTAATAATAGTTTGGATGTCTGCTTCGTTTCTGTGTCGATAGTATCAGAGTCAAAAGTAGTTGTTTTTGTCTTTTGTCAGTCGTTTATGCTTGTCTGACGTCAGCTGATCCCAGTGTAGTTGTTGTTTTTGTCTTTTGTCAGTCGTTTATGCTTGTCTGACGTCAGCTGATCCCAGTGTAGTTGTTGTTTTTGTCTTTTGTGAGTCGTTTATGCTTGTCTGACGTCAGCTGATCCCAGTGTAGTTGTTGTTTTTGTCTTTTGTCAGTCGTTTATGCTTGTCTGACGTCAGCTGATCCCAGTGTAGTTGTTGTTTTTGTCTTTTGTCAGTCGTTTATGCTTGTCTGACGTCAGCTGATCCCAGTGTAGTTGTTGTTTTTGTCTTTTGTCAGTCGTTTATGCTTGTCTGACGTCAGCTGATCCCAGTGTAGTTGTTGTTTTTGTCTTTTGTCAGTCGTTTATGCTTGTCTGACGTCAGCTGATCCCAGTGTAGTTGTTGTTTTTGTCTTTTGTCAGTCGTTTATGCTTGTCTGACGTCAGCTGATCCCAGTGTAGTTGTTGTTTTTGTCTTTTGTCAGTCGTTTATGCTTGTCTGACGTCAGCTGATCCCAGTGTAGTTGTTGTTTTTGTCTTTTGTCAGTCGTTTATGCTTGTCTGACGTCAGCTGATCCCAGTGTAGTTGTTGTTTTTGTCTTTTGTCAGTCGTTTATGCTTGTCTGACGTCAGCTGATCCCAGTGTAGTTCAGGCTAAATTGTTGCTTCCATTTCCAAGAAATGTTTTTTGTTTTCATTTTGTAGATAACACAGCACTAATTGTACAATGGATAGTTGTTTATGTCACCTTTGAATGGTTACATAACACAGCACTGATTGTACATTGGATAGTTGTTATGTTACCTTTGAATGGTTACAAATGTGTCCTTCATAAGTGGGCTTGTCTTTTGAATCGGATGTTGCCCTTTTTATTTCCTTTGAGTTTGTGTTTCTGTGCATTTGTTATGCAGCTTTTCACTTTTGATGTTGTCTCATTTAACAAAATATGGCCATGCTCATAGGATTATTGTCTGTCTCTAAGTCTGTCAGTTTTGCAGTATCAATTGGGGCCAGAGAGCTGTTTGTTTTGTTGAAGTTGCCTTAGTCATGCACCTGTCATATTATGCAGTATCAATTGGGGCCAGAGAGCTGTTTGTTTTGTTGAAGTTGTCTTAGTCATGCACCTGTCATATTATGCAGTATCAATTGGGGCCAGAGAGCTGTTTGTTTTGTTGAAGTTGTCTTAGTCATGCACCTGTCATATTATGCAGTATCAATTGGGGCCAGAGAGCTGTTTGTTTTGTTAAAGTTGTCTTAGTCATGCACCTGTCATATTATGCAGTATCAATTGGGGCCAGAGAGCTGTTTGTTTTGTTAAAGTTGTCTTAGTCATGCACCTGTCATATTATGCAGTATCAATTGGGGCCAGAGAGCTGTTTGTTTTGTTGAAGTTGTCTTAGTCATGCACCTGTCATATTATGCAAAATGCATTTGTCTGCATCTGCCTTTCATGGTTAGGGGGGCTTTAAGCGACAGTTTTGTTTCTGCACTTACGTGTGAGAAGTGGTCAACACACTTGCTTGTTGTAGGATGTTCAATGCATGCTTTCATCATGTGCACATCAGTATGGGTCGGTGTTGACATCTTGTGGGGTGTTCAATGCATGCTGTGCACATCAGTATGGGTCGGTGTTGACATCTTGTGGGGTGTTCAATGCATGCTTTGCACATCAGTATGGGTCGGTGTTGACATCTTGTGGGGTGTTCAATGCATGCTTTGCACATCAGTATGGGTCGGTGTTGACATCTTGTGGGGTGTTCAATGCATGCTGTGCACATCAGTATGGGTCGGTGTTGACATCTTGTGGGGTGTTCAATGCATGCTGTGCACATCAGTATGGGTCGGTGTTGACATCTTGTGGGGTGTTCAATGCATGCTGTGCACATCAGTATGGGTCGGTGTTCACATCTTGTGGGGTGTTCAATGCATGCTGTGCACATCAGTATGGGTCGGTGTTGACATCTTGTGGGGTGTTCAATGCATGCTGTGCACATCAGTATGGGTCGGTGTTGACATCTTGTGGGGTGTTCAATGCATGCTGTGCACATCAGTATGGGTCGGTGTTGACATCTTGTGGGGTGTTCAATGCATGCTGTGCACATCAGTATGGGTCGGTGTTGACATCTTGTGGGGATGTTCAATGCATGCTGTGCACATCAGTATGGGTCGGTGTTGACCTCTTGTTGTGGGATGTTCAATGCATGCTTGCATCGTGTGCACATCAGTATGGGTCGGTGTTGACATCTTGTGGGGTGTTCAATGCATGCTGTGCACATCAGTATGGGTCGGTGTTGACATCTTGTGGGGTGTTCAATGCATGCTGTGCACATCAGTATGGGTCGGTGTTGACATCTTGTGGGGTGTTCAATGCATGCTGTGCACATCAGTATGGGTCGGTGTTGACATCTTGTTGTGGGATGTTCAATGCATGCTGTGCACATCAGTATGGGTCAGTGTTGACATCTTGTTGTGGGATGTTCAATGCATGCTTGCATCGTGTGCACATCAGTATGGGTCGGTGTTGACCTCTTGTTGTGGGATGTTCAATGCATGCTTGCATCGTGTGCACATCAGTATGGGTCGGTGTTGACCTCTTGTTGTGGGATGTTCAATGCATGCTTGCATCGTGTGCACATCAGTATGGGTCGGTGTTGACCTCTTGTTGTGGGATGTTCAATGCATGCTTGCATCGTGTGCACATCAGTATGGGTCGGTGTTGACCTCTTGTTGTGGGATGTTCAATGCATGCTTGCATCGTGTGCACATCAGTATGGGTCAGTGTTGACATCTTGTTGTGGGATGTTCAATGCATGCTTGCATCGTGTGCACATCAGTATGGGTCGGTGTTGACCTCTTGTTGTGGGATGTTCAATGCATGCTTGCATCGTGTGCACATCAGTATGGGTCGGTGTTGACATCTTGTTGTGGGATGTTCAATGCATGCTTTCATCGTGTGCACATCAGTATGGGCCAGTGTTGACATAATCTCAGCTGGTAATTCTGAGTCCATTGCTAAAACCTCAAGTTACTTGCTGAGATTACGCCAATGTCTTGCTCTAACCATCACTGTCTTGCTCTAACCATCAATGTCTTGCTCTAACCATCACTGTCTTGCTCTAACCATCAATGTCTTGCTCTAACCATCACTGTCGTGCTCTAACCATCAATGTCTTGCTCTAACCATCACTGTCTTGCTCTAACCATCACTGTCTTGCTCTAACCATCACTGTCTTGCTCTAACCATCAATGTCGTGCTCTAACCATCAATGTCGTGCTCTAACCATCAATGTTGTGCTCTAGCCATCAATGTCGTGCTCTAACCATCAATGTCTTGCTCTAACCATCACTGTCTTGCTCTAACCATCAATGTCGTGCTCTAACCATCAATGTCTTGCTCTAACCATCAATGTCGTGCTCTAGCCATCAATGTCGTGCTCTAACCATCAATGTCTTGCTCTAACCATCAATGTCTTGCTCTAACCATCAATGTCGTGCTCTAACCATCAATGTCTTGCTCTAACCATCACTGTCTTGCTCTAACCATCAATGTCGTGCTCTAACCATCAATGTCTTGCTCTAACCATCAATGTCGTGCTCTAACCATCAATGTCGTGCTCTAGCCATCAATGTCGTGCTCTAACCATCAATGTCTTGCTCTAACCATCACTGTCTTGCTCTAACCATCAATGTCGTGCTCTAACCATCAATGTCTTGCTCTAACCATCACTGTCTTGCTCTAACCATCAATGTCGTGCTCTAACCATCAATGTCTTGCTCTAACCATCAATGTCGTGCTCTAACCATCAATGTCGTGCTCTAGCCATCAATGTCGTGCTCTAACCATCACTGTCTTGCTCTAACCATCACTGTCGTGCTCTAACCATCAATGTCTTGCTCTAACCATCACTGTCGTGCTCTAACCATCAATGTCGTGCTCTAGCCATCAATGTCTTGCTCTAACCATCACTGTCTTGCTCTAACCATCAATGTCGTGCTCTAACCATCAATGTCTTGCTCTAACCATCACCATGGTTTTGTTTTCTTGTTTTGGGTTCGTGGGGGTTTTCCTGGGCCTCATTTCAGTCCCTGCTTTGGTTGTTGAGGTTTGTTCTTCATGAACTATGGGCTGATTTCATGTTGCCGCTTCCCAGCCCACTGTACTGCTGTGTGGATTATTCCTTGGTGAAAACAGTCAGGAAAAGTCTGCACAAGCAGTCAAAAACATGTACGGTTTCTTCAGTTTGGGTTTCAGCTGGAGCATGTCGCTGCATTCTGGCATATGATCCATAACTATTATTGACATCAACTAAGTTGAAGAGGGTGTTGGGCATATGATCCATAACTGTATTATTGACATCAACTAAGGTGAAGAGGGTGTTGGGCATATGATCCATAACTGTATTATTGACATCAACTAAGGTGAAGAGGGTGTTGGGCATATCCATAACTGTATTATTGACATCAACTAAGGTGAAGAGGGTGTTGGGCATATGATCCATAACTATTATTGACATCAACTAAGGTGAAGAGGGTGTTGGGCATATGATCCATAACTGTATTATTGACATCAACTAAGGTGAAGAGGGTGTTGGGCATATGATCCATAACTGTATTATTGACATCAACTAAGGTGAAGAGGGTGTTGGGCATATGATCCATAACTGTATTATTGACATCAACTAAGGTGAAGAGGGTGTTGGGCATATGATCCATAACTGTATTATTGACATCAACTAAGGTGAAGAGGGTGTTGGGCATATCCATAACTGTATCATTGACATCAACTAAGGTGAAGAGGGTGTTGGGCATATGATCCATAACTGTATTATTGACATCAACTAAGGTGAAGAGGGTGTTGGGCATATGATCCATAACTGTATTATTGACATCAACTAAGGTGAAGAGGGTGTTGGGCATATGATCCATAACTGTATTATTGACATCAACTAAGGTGAAGAGGGTGTTGGGCATATGATCCATAACTGTATTATTGACATCAACTAAGGTGAAGAGGGTGTTGGGCATATGATCCATAACTGTATTATTGACATCAACTAAGGTGAAGAGGGTGTTGGGCATATGATCCATAACTGTATTATTGACATCAACTAAGGTGAAGAGGGTGTTGGGCATATGATCCATAACTATTATTGACATCAACTAAGGTGAAGAGGGTGTTGGGCATATGATCCATAACTGTATTATTGACATCAACTAAGGTGAAGAGGGTGTTGGGCATATCCATAACTGTATCATTGACATCAACTAAGGTGAAGAGGCTGCTGCATTCTGGCATATGATCCATGACTGTATCATTGACATCAACTAAGGTGAAGAGGCTGCTGCATTCTGGCATATGATCCATGACTGTATTATTGACATCAACTAAGGTGAAGAGGCTGCTGCATTCTGGCATATGATCCATGACTGTATTATTGACATCAACTAAGGTGAAGAGGCTGCTGCATTCTGGCATATGATCCATGACTGTATTATTGACATCAACTAAGGTGAAGAGGCTGCTGCATTCTGGCATATGATCCATGACTGTATTATTGACATCAACTAAGGTGAAGAGGCTGCTGCATTCTGGCATATGATCCATGACTGTATTATTGACATCAACTAAGGTGAAGAGGCTGCTCTCATGCTTGTTGCATTTCTAGGGGAAGTGATGCACCCTCTGCACTAGTTGTGTAAAGAGATTTAAGTGTCTGGCTTGGATTTCATTGGCTTTTGTTGCTTTTCTGTTCACAGTTTGTTTAAGTTTGAGTGTTGCAGAATAAATGGAATGGCACGTTTCTAACGCTTCTTTCACAGTTTGTTTAAGTTTGAGTGTTGCAGAATAAATGGAATGGCACGTTTCTAACGCTTCTTTCACAGTTTGTTTAAGTTTGAGTGTTGCAGAATAAATGGAATGGCACGTTTCTAACGCTTCTTTCACAGTTTGTGTTTGAGTGTTGCAGAATAAATGGAATGGCACGTTTCTAACGCTTCTTTCACAGTTTGTTTAAGTTTGAGTGTTGCAGAATTGGAATGGCACGTTTCTAGCTTCTTTCACAGTTTGTTTAAGTTTGAAGAATGGAATGGCACGTTTCTAACGCTTCTTTCACAGTTTGTTTAAGTTTGAGTGTTGCAGAATAAATGGAATGGCACGTTTCTAACGCTTCTTTCACAGTTTGTTTAAGTTTGAGTGTTGCAGGATAAATGGAATGGCACGTTTCTAACGCTTCTTTCACAGTTTGTTTAAGTTTGAGTGTTGCAGGATAAATGGAATGGCACGTTTCTAACGCTTCTTTCACAGTTTGTTTAAGTTTGAGTGTTGCAGAATAAATGGAATGGCACGTTTCTAACGCTTCTTTCACAGTTTGTTTAAGTTTGAGTGTTGCAGAATAAATGGAATGGCACGTTTCTAACGCTTCTTTCACAGTTTGTTTAAGTTTGAGTGTTGCAGAATAAATGGAATGGCACGTTTCTAACGCTTCTTTCACAGTTTGTTTAAGTTTGAGTGTTGCAGGATAAATGGAATGGCACGTTTCTAACGCTTCTTTCACAGTTTGTTTAAGTTTGAGTGTTGCAGAATAAATGGAATGGCACGTTTCTAACGCTTCTTTCACAGTTTGTTTAAGTTTGAGTGTTGCAGAATAAATGGAATGGCACGTTTCTAACGCTTCTTTCACAGTTTGTTTAAGTTTGAGTGTTGCAGAATAAATGGAATGGCACGTTTCTAACGCTTCTTTCACAGTTTGTTTAAGTTTGAGTGTTGCAGGATAAATGGAATGGCACGTGTCTAACGCTTCTTTCACAGTTGCTGACTGTTGTGGTTTTTCTTCCAAGTTGCTTCCTTTCATTCTGCATTTGATAACTGTTTCGTTTGGAGTTCAACATGTTTCATTAGCTCTCTCAGTTCTGGCTTGCTCTTAATGTTCCTGTGCCTACATTTAATTTACTCTGTTGCTATTAATCCATAAGGTACTCTAGGTAATAGCTTTCTGTTTGAAGAGGTGTGGTGGCAATCGTCTTCACTTTGACCTGATCTTAGATCAAAGGATTGACTCAAACCTTTCTGGATTGAAATTAAATTGTTGTTGTACAGCAGAACACTGGGCTTTGGCAGAAAACCCCAGCTTTTATATTTATTTTCTGAAGTTGTGTTTAGCCTTTCAGTGTGGATGTTTCAGTCTTCGTTGGTCAAAATCAAAGGTTTTCTTCAACAACTTGGTCTACAATTAGTCTTTGGATTGGCATGTTGCTGTTTGTTGATAGTTAAAGTCTCCCTTCATTGTTGAAACACATAGATGTAGTATCCTCCATGCTCTTCCTCTTTCATTGTTTATGCTTGTTCTTGTCCTCTAGAGGTCACAATCTCCCTTCATTGTTGAAACACATAGATGTAGTATCCTCCAGTCTTCCTCTTGTTTATGCTTGTTCTGTCCTCTAGAGGTCACAATCTCCCTTCATTGTTGAAACACATAGATGTAGTATCCTCCAGTCTTCCTCTTCTTTATGCTTGTTCCGTCCTCTAGAGGTCACAATCTCCCTTCATTGTTGAAACACATAGATGTAGTAACTAGTATCCTCCTGTCTTCCTTTTGTTTATGCTTGTTCCGTCCTCTAGAGGTCACAATCTCCCTTCATTGTTGAAACACATAGATGTAGTAACTAGTATCCTCCAGTCTTCCTTTTGTTTATGCTTGTTCCATCCTCTAGAGGTCACAATTTCCCTTCATTGTTTAAACACATAGATGTAGTAACTAGTATCCTCCAGTCTTCCTTTTGTTTATGCTTGTTCCGTCCTCTAGAGGTTACAATCTCCCTTCATTGTTGAAGCACATAGATGTAGTATCCTCCGGTCTTCCTCTTGTTTATGCTTGTTCCGTCCTCTAGAGGTCACAATCTCCCTTCATTGTTGAAACACATAGATGTAGTATCCTCCAGTCTTCCTTTTGTTTATGCTTGTTCCATCCTCTAGAGGTCACAATCTCCCTTCATTGTTGAAACACATAGATGTAGTAACTAGTATCCTCCGGTCTTCCTCTTGTTTATGCTTGTTCCGTCCTCTAGAGGTCACAATCTCCCTTCATTGTTGAAACACATAGATGTAGTATCCTCCAGTCTTCCTTTTGTTTATGCTTGTTCCGTCCTCTAGAGGTCACAATCTCCCTTCATTGTTGAAACACATAGATGTAGTATCCTCCTTTCTTCCTCTTGTTTATGCTTGTTCCGTCCTCTAGAGGTCACAATCTCCCTTCATTGTTGAAACACATAGATGTAGTAACTAGTATCCTCCGGTCTTCCTCTTGTTTATGCTTGTTCCGTCCTCTAGAGGTCACAATCTTCCTTCATTGTTGAAACACATAGATGTAGTATCCTCCGGTCTTCCTCTTGTTTACACTTGTTCTGTCCTCTAGTGGTGAAAATCGTCCAGTTTTCCTGTAACACCTAGATAACCTCCCTTGTCCTTGCATGATCCCAGAAATCATCCTTATTGTCAAAACCCATAATATCATCCAGTCTTCCTTTTGTTCTGGCATGTTGCACTTTTCGGTGGTTAAAACTGTCCAGTTTGGCACTTGCATGTGGCTGTTTTCCAATGGTATCAATGGCCCCAGAATTGTTGAAGCACATGGACCTAGTATCAGCATCTGCCTTGTGTTCTGGCCTGGACCTGGTATCACCATCTGCCTTGTGTTGCTCCGTTCTCTGTCAATGCTAACAATGGCCCCAGAATTGTTGAAGCACACGGACCTGGTATCACCATCTGCCTTGTGTTGCTCCGTTCTCTGTCAATGGTAACTATGGCCATTGTTGAAGCACACGGACCTGGTATCACCATCTGCCTTGTGTTGCTCCGTTCTCTGTCAATGCTAACAATGGCCCCAGAATTGTTGAAGCACACGGACCTGGTATCACCATCTGCCTTGTGTTGCTCCGTTCTCTGTCAATGGTAACTATGGCCATTGTTGAAGCACATGGACCTGGTATCACCATCTGCCTTGTGTTCTGGCCTGCTCCGTTCTCTGTCAATGGTAACTATGGCCATTGTTGAAGCACACGGACCTGGTATCACCATCTGCCTTGTGTTGCTCCGTTCTCTGTCAATGCTAACAATGGCCATTGTTGAAGCACATGGACCTGGTATCACCATCGGCCTTTGTTGCTCCGTTCTCTGTCAATGGTAACTATGGCCATTGTTGAAGCACATGGACCTGGTATCACCATCTGCCTTGTGTTCTGGCCTGCTCCGTTCTCTGTCAATGGTAACTATGGCCATTGTTGAAGCACATGGACCTGGTATCACCATCTGCCTTGTGTTGCTCCGTTCTCTGTCAATGCTAACAATGGCCATTGTTGAAGCACACGGACCTGGTATCAGCATCTGCCTTGTGTTCTGGCCTGCTCCATTCTCCAGTGCGGTGTTCCATCAACCGCTAGATAATCTCCCTTAGCCACCGCATGTGCATGACGAAGCATGAAGTGTGATGATGTAGAGAGGTGATCTCCCTTAGTGTGGTGGTGATCTCCCTTAATGGTGTGATGATCTCCCTTAGCGTGGTGGTGATCTCCCTTAGTGGGTGATGATCTCCCTTAGTGGTGTGGTGATCTCCCTTAGTGGTGTGGTGATCTCCCTTAGTGGTGTGGTGATCTCCCTTAGTGGAGTGATGATCTCCCTTAGTGTGGTGGTGATCTCCCTTAGTGGTGTGGTGATCTCCCTTAGTGGAGTGATGATCTCCCTTAGTGTGGTGGTGATCTCCCTTATTGGTGTGGTGATCTCCCTTAGTGGTGGTGATCTCCCTTAGTGGAGTGATGATCTCCCTTAGTGGTGTGGTGATCTCCCTTAGTGGTGTGGTGATCTCCCTTAGTGGAGTGATGATCTCCCTTAGTGGTGTGGTGATCTCCCTTAGTGGGGTGGTGATCTCCCTTAGTGGGGTGGTGATCTCCCTTAGCCACGGCATGTGCATGACGAAGCATGAAGTGTGATGAAGTGCAGAGGTGATCTCCCTTAGTGTGGTGGTGATCTCCCTTAGTGAGGTGGTGATCTCCCTTAGCCACGGCATGTGCATGACGAAGCATGAAGTGTGATGAAGTGCAGAGGTGATCTCCCTTAGTGTGGTGGTGATCTCCCTTAGTGGGGTGGTGATCTCCCTTAGCCGCGGCACGTGCATGATGAAGCATGAAGTGTGATGATGTGGAGGTGATCTCCCTTAGTGATGTGGTGATCTCCCTTAGCCACGGCACATGCATGACGAAGCATGAAGTGTGATGAAGTGCAGAGGTGATCTCCCTTAGTGGGGTGGTGCGGCCGTGAGTATTACATCAGGTACTGTCAGGGGACATAATGCTCAGTGCCTGTTGTTCTGCTCCCAGCCTTGCCTCCCTTGACCAGCCGTTTGCATCGTGGATCCTTTACCAGTCCGCCTGTCTGCCCGTCTGTCTGTCTGTCTGCCTGCCTGTCCGATGATCGTTTGTGACAAATGTTGAAATGCCGCCTACAATTGGTAGCGTTAGTTTTGATGGTCAGTGTGTCTGTAGAGTCTAGGAATGAACTATGTATGACATGTGCATTTAGTTAGTTTTGATGGTCAGTGTGTCTGTAGAGTCTATGAATGAACTATGTATGACATGTGCATTTAGTTGAAAAAACTTTGTTTTGATGTCGTGACCTTTGGTTTGTTTTCTTATTGTTTTAACCCTTGTGTCCGGGAGGAAGCAAAGTGGGCAAAGATGTGCTCTAGCTGCTCCCCTCTCCTCAGCTGTCAACGCTTTGATTGCTATTTTATTTATTGCTATTTTATTTTGCTGTGCAGTCCACCACAGGGAGGCAGCCCTGAGGACTGCGGAGGAGGAGGTCCATAAACTGACCTCCAGTAAAGACGCCAAAGTGGACAGGTCTGTGTCTGTCTGTGTCTCTGTGTGTGCATATGTGTGTGTGTCTGTGGTGTATGTGTCTGTCTGTGTGTGTGTGTCTGTATGTGTGTGTGTGTGTGTGTGTGTGTGTCTGTCTCTGTGTGTGTATCTGTGTATGTGTGTGTCTGTCTGTCTCTGTCAGTCTGTGTGTGTGTGTGTCTGTCTGTGTGTGTTGTGTGTGTGTGTCTGTCTCTGTGTGTGTGTCTGTGATGACATTGCTGATACTGACGATTATGAAATTTATCATGATGACAATGACATTGATGATGATGATGATGATGACATTGTGATGATGATGATGTTGATGATGATGATGTTGATGATGATGATGATGTTGATGATGATGATGATGTTACAGGGAGTTGACGAAGAACCTGTTATTGGGATACTTCCACACCTCAGACAGGAATCGATTGGACGATGACGATGATTATGATGGTGATGATGACGATGATTATGATGTTGATGATGATGATGATGATGATGACGATGTTGATGATGATAATTATGTTGATGATGATGATGTTACAGGGAGTTGATGAAGATGATGATGATGATGATGTTACATGGAGTTGATGAAGATGATGATGATGATGTTGAGGATGATGAGGATGTTGATGATGATGATGTTACAGGGAGTTGATGAAGATGATGTTGATGATGATGGTGATGGTGATGGTGATGTTGATAATGATGGTGATGATGATTGTTGATGATGATGATGATGTTACAGGGAGTTGATGAAGATGGTGATGATGATGGTGATGATGTTAGTGATGATGATGATGATGATGTTGTTGTTGATGATGATGATGTTGTTGATGATGTTACAGGGAGTTGATGAAGATGGTGATGATGATGTTGGTGATGATGATGATGATGATGATGTTGTTGATGACGATGTTGTTGATGATGTTACAGGGAGTTGATGAAGATGGTGGTGATGATGTTGGTGATGATGATGATGATGTTGTTGATGATGATGTTGTTGATGATGTTACAGGGAGTTGATGAAGATGGTGATGATGATGGTGATGATGTTGGTGATGATGATGATGCTGATGATGATGATGTTGTTGATGATGATGATGGTGATGATGTTGGTGATGCTGATGATGATGATGATGTTGTTGATGATGATGTTGTTGATGATGTTACAGGGAGTTGATGAAGATGGTGATGATGTTGGTGATGGTGATGATGATGATGATGATGATGGTGGTGACATTGATGATGATGATGACGATGATGTTGATGGTGATGACATTGATGATGATGGTGATGATGACAATGGTGATGATGATGATGATGTTACAGGGAGTTGATGAAGAACCTGTTATTGGGATACTTCCACACCCCAGACAGGAATCGCATGGACGCCATTCACGCCATAGGCAGTGTGCTGGGATTCACACAGCAAGACTTCAACAAGGTGGGTCTTTAATAGTTAGGCTGTGGTTTGCTCTGGATTCACTCCATAGGCTGTGTGCTGGGATTCACTCAGCAAGACTTCAACAAGGTGGGTCTTTAATAGTTAGGCTGTGTGCTGGGATTCACTCAGCAAGACTTCAACAAGGTAGGTCTTTAATAGTTAGGCTGTGTGCTGGGATTCACTCAGCAAGACTTCAACAAGGTGGGTCTTTAATAGTTAGGCTGTGGTTTACTGTGGATTCACTCAGCAAGACTTCAACAAGGTGGGTCTTTAATAGTTAGGCTGTGGTTTACTGTGGATTCACTCAGCAAGACTTTAGCAAGGTGGGTCTTTAACCTTTAGCACCCTGCATTTTTTCTGACATTCCGTACTCTGCCACTGCATTCTTTTTGAGGCGGTGAAAAACGCTTACACCCACTTGATTAAAAATGCTCTAATTTTCTCTGTGTGTTGTGTGCAGACTTGATTATTGGAATACTAATAAAGAGATGATTGAGGAAAGTTTTGATATGATGTATTTTGTTGTCCGTGTATGTTTTGTTGTTGAAAAAAAAAAAAAAAAGCGAAATCAACAAAGCGAAAGTGTTGACTTACTGTTTCGGCACGGTCGGAATGAGTGCCGTCTGCTTCAAAGTTCGCCCACTGACTAATTAACTCATGTCTAAGATCCCTTTAACAAAATAACTCACAGAAATATCATTAAGAATATTATGAAAGGCAAAGTTTTCTTTGAATTCAACCTAGTAGTCAAAATCGGTACCGAATCACAATCGCGGCTCGATTCGATATCGGATCGTCTTCATCGAGTCACACTAACATCGGCTACCCCCCCTTCTACTGCATTACGATCTTCTATCACCCTTTCACTGTCGATATCCGACCTAACAAAGCCTAAGAATTCATGATTTAAACAAACATCAACGCTAATTTCCAGTAGGAAGCTTCGCCAACACGAAAATCCGCCATATTTGATAATGAACTTTACTTTCTGACCGATCAACACTTTGAAAAATTCAATACACAACTAAAAAAGAAAATGGCGGCTTGCTGGAAGAGAAGCAAGCAGCCGAGCCTCGTTCTGAAGCTAAAGTGAGGTAGTTTCTATTATTAGTAACAGAAATAAGGTCCGCGAAGCATTGGTTTGGGGGTACCCCTCTCTGGGCGACACAGTGCGCCTGCAGTTACAGGGGACAGAATCTGCCCGGTGACACAGTGTGCCTGCAGTGTGCTAAAGGTTAATAGTTAGGCTGTGGTTTACTGTGGATTCACTCAGCAAGACTTCAACAAGGTGGGTCTTTAATAGTTAGGCTGTGGTTTACTGTGGATTCACTCAGCAAGACTTCAACAAGGTGGGTCTTTAATAGTTAGGCTGTGGTTTACTGTGGATTCACTCAGCAAGACTTCAACAAGGTGGGTCTTTAATAGTTAGGCTGTGGTTTACAGTGGATTCACTCAGCAAGACTTCAACAAGGTGGGTCTTTAATAGTTAGGCTGTGGTTTACAGTGGATTCACTCAGCAAGACTTCAACAAGGTGGGTCTTTAATAGTTAGGCTGTGGTTTACAGTGGATTCACTCAGCAAGACTTCAACAAGGTGGGTCTTTAATAGTTAGGCTGTGGTTTACAGTGGATTCACTCAGCAAGACTTCAACAAGGTGGGTCTTTAATAGTTAGGCTGTGGTTTACAGTGGATTCACTCAGCAAGACTTCAACAAGGTGGGTCTTTAATAGTTAGGCTGTGGTTTACAGTGGATTCACTCAGCAAGACTTCAACAAGGTGGCTAGTTTAACCTTTAGCACACTGCATTTTTTCTGACGTTCCATATTCTGCCACTGTATTCTTTTTAAGGCAGTGAAAAACATGTATACCCACTTGATTAAAAATGCTGTCATTTTCTCTGTGTTGTGTGCAGACTTGATTATTGGAATGCTAATAAAGAAATAATTGAGGAAAGTGTTGATACTAAGCATTTTGTTGTCCTTGTAATAGTTGCATGTTTTGTTGTTGAAGGAAAGAAGAAGCAAAAACAACGAAGCGAAAGTGTTGACTTAAAGCGAAAGTGTTGACTTAAAGCGAAAGTGTTGACTTAAAGCGAAAGTGTTGACTTAAAGCGAAAGTGTTGACTTAAAGCGAAAGTGTTGACTGACTGTTTCGGCACTGTTGGAATGAGTGCAGAGTGCTTCTGAGTTCGCCCACTGACTAATAAAGTCATGTCGTGGATCACTTTCAACAAAATAACTCACGAAAATATTATGTGTTTCAACTACAATTTTAAAAAAAACCCAACAAAACAAACAGTTATTGTATCCCAAACTGCCAAAATTACACAAGAAACCATTTTGTCTAGCATGTATCATAAAAAAGGTTTCCATGACATGTCAAATATGTGGGCACATCAATAAATAATGTTCTTACTGTTGTAAAACAGCAACTAAGCAGTGGATTTACATGAAACATTTACACTTATGTAAACTACTCTTCCTTGATAACCACACTCTTTGAAGCGTTTTAGCTTTGATTCCAGTACTTTTTGGTACTCCGACACAAAGGAGGTGTGGAGCTGTGAAATCGCTACTTTTGGCAGGCCTTGGACTAGAAAATATTCTTGTTTTGCTAACTTCTGCTTTAATGACACAGACCTGTTTACCATTCCGGTTTTGCCGGAATTATTCCGGAAATTTGCTAAAATTCCGGGTAAAATAGTAAATTCCGGGTGAACGCTGAAAATTCCAGGATTTCGAAAAACCGTCTATTATTTGTTTCCGTTCGTAGGAAAAGACGCAAGGGTTGACCGAAACGTGTACCTAACACACTACGTCATCAGAAAAGGGTTGTGCTTGACATCACATGCATTAAATGCTGCATTTTCATTGGTTAAAGGGGTGAAATAATGTTTTTATTTTGGTCGATCTATTTCGGGACTGAGCAAATGGCGGCCAGACTTTTACTGTCGATTCGAAGAGCTTTCCAGGCAGTTTTGTAATGGTAGAGATTGTAATTAGGGCTTGAAATGAGTCAATTTAAATTATATTATCACTGGAAAATACGATGATGTGAGAATTTTGAAGTTTTCAACGGAAAATGAAGTGAAAATTGATCGCGATGGCGCCGAGTTGCAACTTGGCATCCGCCGATCCGCGGCCGAGTGATTTTTCTCTGTCCGATCGTGGACATTTCCAGGTATTTTGCTTTTTCCAGCTTGTTTTATACTAAAATTGACTAAGAATTAGTGACTGAATTTACTAATAAAACTTTTCTGGCAAAATTGAGCCAAGAAATCATCACAATATTGAAAATCGACGCCGATGTTCGCGGAATGGAGAAGAAGAAGAAACTGCTTTATCGCGAGTCGTGTACAGATCATGTGAATTCCGGTTTTTGTTCTCAAATTCCGGTTTTTGGGGGTGCAAATTCCGGGTTTTTCATTATACGGGTAAACAGGTCTGAATGACATGAACAACCAAAAACAGCATGGGGTCAAGTTAGGCCCAGAGAGTGAGTGGGGAAGGACTTGGATGTCATGCTTATCAGGGTAGACTGTCATAGTGACCTTGACCTTTAGAGGACCAGCGTTTTCGTGAAGTAGCAGGTTTTTACTTGTGCCGACAGCTAACTGGGCTGCTCATGAACAGAGTGTCAGTTTGTGGAAAATGGTTTCCACATATTTATGATCAGTGATTGCCTACTTGTCATGCAGAATATCAACAATGACAGGGTCAGTGGTACTCTAAAAAAATTAAGAAAACCACTTCCTGTTCTTGAAATTCTGCCGCAGGACAAATTGTTAATCTGGGTCAGCAGACACCTACATCTGATATAACGGCTTGATTTATTTACCACAAACATATACCCAAGTTTTATCTTTTGTAATCACATCACAGGAGCGATTTGGGGAAATCACTAAAATTAATTTGGAGAACAATGAGTTGAAATTTTACCCACCACTTTTTCATGTCTCCACTTCAGAAGTAGGGCATCCGTCTTGTGTCTCATTTTTCAAGGCAAAGATCTGTCTACAGAATCCTGGCCATTAACCATGTTATACAGTACATATGTGGCTTATTTCTGATACACAAATACATGGAATTTCAGCTTCCAGTCCTTTCACCTAAAGAAATAGTTGTTTGTTTTTGAGTGTCAATAATCAAGTTCAAGTTCAAGTTTACTTTAATATCTCCAAAAGAGAAATAATGACCTTCTGTAGCTAGTATCTTCAAAGCCAATGTTCCCAGTTTCAAAAAGCTCGATCGGCTTAAAAACTGCGCAGCAGGACACGTAAGGTTGCCCATAAACAGAATCCAAATTCGCATGGATTTTTGACAACTTGTCTTCAGGCTTCCATCTAGTAAAGATGTAACTAAAACTTGAACATACAATGACAAAAAAGGAACTTAATTTTCAATATTAAAGATTTTAGGCAACACACAGTCTTCCACATCTGTCCTTGATACATACACGAACATAGAACACAAACATGGCAAGGCATGATATTACACATACAGATTTGAACATACACAGGTACACACCTTTTAGTACATAAACGAACATAGAATACAAACATGGCAAGGCATAAAATTAAACATACATAATTGAACATAAAGGTAGCAAAGCAGGTTAAAACATACAGACAGGTTGAAATACGAATTTATAGAATTACACACGCACACATATAATTGTTAATACTTGTGCGGGCATACATGCGTGTAACCATACACGCACACACACACACACGTGCGCACGGCACACGCAAGAATACATGCACGCACGCACAGATATATGTTGAAGCACGTATAAAAGAACTATACATTTTAGAACAGGGCAAACTAATGCAGCCTATGGTATGAAACCGGTAGCACGCAGCAATAAAGTGCACACACAATTTAAACATTGATTTTAGCACATTGTTGGAGAATAGTAAACAAACAGAGTGATGTGAATACATGACATCGTAATTAGCAATATAGACCGTATCGGGATATATGAAGAAGCAGAAAGAAGAAAATGGAAAAAAAGGAAAGTAATGCAAAAAAGCAGAAAAGGGAGCGGAGGGTCGAATGTATTTGTTCTCGTAGACTCGTTTTGAAGGTTGAGATAGAGGAGCATAATCTAATGTCGGACTGAAGGGAATTCCATATGGGGGAACCCGAGAAAGTAAAACTTGACTTGAATTTATCTATTCTTGTGTGTGGTAGAATATAGTTACTTGAACCATAGCGATGCAGGCTTGTGTAAGTAATTTTTTTAGGTATTGTGCAGCTAAGTCATAGTGTACTTTGTACATGAGAATGGCTTTATTATAGCTAAGCTGTGATTGCAGTGGAAGTATGTTTAACTGGGCTTGTTTTTCTGGATGTACTGAGCCCAGGATCAGGAAGGATTATTTTAGCTCCCCTTTTGTGCATAGAATTGAGTTTTAATAGGTGACAATTAGCAGCAGAGTCCCAGACTACAGATGCGTAATTAATGTGGGAGAGACAGTGGGCATGAAAAAACATAGGTTTTTATGCGTCTATATCTATGAAGGGTGTAAGTGACAGGAAAAAGCTGCAAGCATAGTTTAAGTGTCGTCTTTTCAATATGGAGTTGCCATTTTAGTTCGTCATCTATTATCACTCCATCGGTGCTCGCGTACTTGGTCTATGGCATTGTCATTAATATGAACATTTAAAATTAGAGGTTCTATTTGATGTCTCCACTTCAGAAGTAGGGCATCCGTCTTGTGTCTCATTTTTCAAGGCAAAGATTTGTCACAGAATCCTGGCCATTAACCGGGGGTGGCGGGGGGGGGGAGTTATACAGTACATATGTGGCTTATTTCTGATACACTAAATACATGGAATTTCAGCTTCCAGTCCTTTCACCTAAAGAAAAGTTGTTTGTTTTTGAGTGTCAATCATCAAGTTCAAGTTCAAGTTTACTTTAATATCTCCAAAAGAGAAATAATGACCTTCTGTAGCTAGTATCTTCAAAGCCAATGTTCCCAGTTTCAAAAAGCTCGATCGTAAGAAAAACTGCACAGCAGGACACGTAAGGTTGCCCATAAACAGAATCCAAATTTTTAATGGATTTTTGATTCACAAAATCAAACGCTTTCTCAATCAAATGTAGAAAATGTTACAGGCTCAGCTGCAAACATGGCTTTATTAATGACGTTCGGAAAACGACGTCACTGATGACATCATCTTCAAACTGTGCATGTTAAAAGCAGAATGTCTGAAGTTTATTATGATATATATTTTATGCCTGTGTGGACAAAAACAAGCATATGGCACCCTTTTAGGACATTATTTACTGATGTACCCATGTAGAAACACATAGTGTTAATTGGTGTGTGTCAATGCAGAATGAGGAGAAACACATAGTGTTAATTGGTGTGTGTCAATGCAGAATGAGGAGAAACACATAGTGTTAATTGGTGTGTGTCAATGCAGAATGAGGAAAAACACAGTGTGTTAATTGGTGTGTGTGTGTCAATGCAGAATGAGGAAAAACACAGTGTTAATTGGTGTGTGTCAATGCAGAATGAGGAAAAACACATAGTGTTAATTGGTGTGTGTGTGTCAATGCAGAATGAGGAAAAACACATAGTGTTAATTGGTGTGTGTCAATGCAGAATGAGGAAAAACACATAGTGTTAATTGGTGTGTGTGTGTCAATGCAGAATGAGGAAAAACACAGTGTTAATTGGTGTGTGTGTGTCAATGCAGAATGAGGAAAAACACATAGTGTTAATTGGTGTGTGTGTGTCAATGCAGAATGAGGAAAAACACATAGTGTTAATTGGTGTGTGTGTGTCAATGCAGAATGAGGAAAAACACAGTGTTAATTGGTGTGTGTGTGTCAATGCAGAATGAGGAAAAACACATAGTGTTAATTGGTGTGTGTGTGTCAATGCAGAATGAGGAAAAACACACAGTGTTAATTGGTGTGTGTCAATGCAGAATGAGGAAAAACACATAGTGTTAATTGGTGTGTGTGTGTCAATGCAGAATGAGGAAAAACACATAGTGTTAATTGGTGTGTGTGTGTCAATGCAGAATGAGGAAAAACACACAGTGTTAATTGTTGTGTGTCAATGCAGAATGAGGAAAAACACATAGTGTTAATTGGTGTGTGTGTGTCAATGCAGAATGAGGAAAAACACATAGTGTTAATTGGTGTGTGTGTGTCAATGCAGAATGAGGAAAAACACATAGTGTTAATTGGTGTGTGTGTGTCAATGCAGAATGAGGAAAAACACATAGTGTTAATTGTTGTGTGTGTGTCAATGCAGAATGAGGAAAAACACATAGTGTTAATTGGTGTGTGTGTGTCAATGCAGAATGAGGAAAAACACATAGTGTTAATTGGTGTGTGTGTGTCAATGCAGAATGAGGAAAAACACATAGTGTTAATTGTTGTGTGTGTCAATGCAGAATGAGGAAAAACACAGTGTTAATTGGTGTGTGTGTGTCAATGCAGAATGAGGAAAAACACATAGTGTTAATTGTTGTGTGTGTCAATGCAGAATGAGGAAAAACACATAGTGTTAATTGGTGTGTGTGTGTCAATGCAGAATGAGGAAAAACACATAGTGTTAATTGTTGTGTGTGTGTCAATGCAGAATGAGGAAAAACACATAGTGTTAATTGTTGTGTGTGTCAATGCAGAATGAGGAAAAACACAGTGTTAATTGTGTGTGTGTGTCAATGCAGAATGAGGAAAAACACATAGTGTTAATTGTTGTGTGTCAATGCAGAATGAGGAAAAACACAGTGTTAATTGGTGTGTGTCAATGCAGAATGAGGAGAAACACATAGTGTTAATTGGTGTGTGTGTGTCAATGCAGAATGAGGAAAAACACATAGTGTTAATTGGTGTGTGTCAATGCAGAATGAGGAAAAACACAGTGTTAATTGGTGTGTGTGTGTCAATGCAGAATGAGGAAAAACACATAGTGTTAATTGTTGTGTGTGTCAATGCAGAATGAGGAAAAACACACAGTGTTAATTGGTGTGTGTGTGTCAATGCAGAATGAGGAGAAACACATAGTGTTAATTGGTGTGTGTCAATGCAGAATGAGGAAAAACACATAGTGTTAATTGTTGTGTGTGTCAATGCAGAATGAGGAAAAACACACAGTGTTAATTGGTGTGTGTGTGTCAATGCAGAATGAGGAAAAACACATAGTGTTAATTGGTGTGTGTCAATGCAGAATGAGGAAAAACACATAGTGTTAATTGGTGTGTGTGTGTCAATGCAGAATGAGGAAAAACACATAGTGTTAATTGTTGTGTGTCAATGCAGAATGAGGAAAAACACATAGTGTTAATTGGTGTGTGTGTCAATGCAGAATGAGGAAAAACACACAGTGTTAATTGTTGTGTGTGTCAATGCAGAATGAGGAAAAACACATAGTGTTAATTGGTGTGTGTGTGTCAATGCAGAATGAGGAAAAACACATAGTGTTAATTGGTGTGTGTCAATGCAGAATGAGGAAAAACACACAGTGTTAATTGGTGTGTGTGTGTCAATGCAGAATGAGGAAAAACACATAGTGTTAATTGGTGTGTGTCAATGCAGAATGAGGAAAAACACATAGTGTTAATTGTTGTGTGTGTGTCAATGCAGAATGAGGAAAAACACATAGTGTTAATTGGTGTGTGTGTGTCAATGCAGAATGAGGAAAAACACACAGTGTTAATTGGTGTGTGTCAATGCAGAATGAGGAAAAACACATAGTGTTAATTGTTGTGTGTATGTCAATGCAGAATGAGAAAAAACACACAGTGTTAATTGTTGTGTGTGTCAATGCAGAATGAGGAGAAACACATAGTGTTAATTGTTGTGTGTCAATGCAGAATGAGGAAAAACACATAGTGTTAATTGTTGTGTGTGTGTCAATGCAGAATGAGGAAAAACACATAGTGTTAA
Organism: Phymorhynchus buccinoides; assembly: GCA_017654935.2. Taxonomy (NCBI): domain Eukaryota; kingdom Metazoa; phylum Mollusca; class Gastropoda; order Neogastropoda; family Raphitomidae; genus Phymorhynchus; species Phymorhynchus buccinoides. The sequence continues at coordinate 383,751 of CM065684.1, forward strand.
TTGTTGTGTGTGCGTCAATGCAGAATGAGGAAAAACACATAGTGTTAATTGTTGTGTGTGTGTCAATGCAGAATGAGGAGGGTCACAGTGTTAATTGTGTGTCAGTGCAGAATGAGGAGGGTCACAGTGTTAATTGTTGTGTGTGTCAGTGCAGAATGAGGAGGGTCACAGTGTTAATTGTGTGTCAATGCAGAATGAGGAGGGTCACAGTGTTAATTGTTGTGTGTGTCAATGCAGAATGAGGAGGGTCACAGTGTTAATTGTGTGTCAATGCAGAATGAGGAGGGTCACAGTGTTAATTGTGTGTCAGTGCAGAATGAGGAGGGTCACAGTGTTAATTGTTGTGTGTGTCAATGCAGAATGAGGAGGGTCACAGTGTTAATTGTTGTGTGTCAATGCAGAATGAGGAGGGTCACAGTGTTAATTGTGTGTCAATGCAGAATGAGGAGGGTCACAGTGTTAATTGTGTGTCAATGCAGAATGAGGAGGGTCACAGTGTTAATTGTGTGTCAATGCAGAATGAGGAGGGTCACAGTGTTAATTGTGTGTCAATGCAGAATGAGGAGGGTCACAGTGTTAATTGTGTGTCAATGCAGAATGAGGAGGGTCACAGTGTTAATTGTTGTGTGTCAATGCAGAATGAAGAGGGTCACAGTGTTAATTGTTGTGTGTCAATGCAGAATGAGGAGGGTCACAGTATTAATTGTTGTGTGTGTCAATGCAGAATGAGGAGGGTCACAGTGTTAATTGTTGTGTGTCAATGCAGAATGAAGAGGGTCACAGTGTTAATTGTTGTGTGTGTCAATGCAGATTGAGGAGGGTCACAGTGTTAATTGTTGTCTGTGTCAATGCAGAGTGAGGAGGGTCACAGTGTTAATTGTTGTGTGTGTCAATGCAGAATGAGGAGGGTCACAGTGTTAATTGTGTGTCAATGCAGAATGAGGAGGGTCACAGTGTTAATTGTTGTGTGTCAATGCAGAATGAGGAGGGTCACAGTGTTAATTGTTGTGTGTGTCAATGCAGAATGAGGAGGGTCACAGTGTTAATTGTGTGTCAATGCAGAATGAGGAGGGTCACAGTGTTAATTGTGTGTCAATGCAGAATGAGGAGGGTCACAGTGTTAATTGTTGTGTCAATGCAGAATGAGGAGGGTCACAGTGTTAATTGTGTGTCAATGCAGAATGAGGAGGGTCACATTGTTAATTGTGTGTCAATGCAGAATGAGGAGGGTCACAGTGTTAATTGTTGTGTGTGTCAATGCAGAATGAGGAGGGTCACAGTTGTTACATGTTAATTGTTGTGTGTGTCAATGCAGAATGAGGAGGGTCACAGTGTTAATTGTGTGTCAATGCACAATGAGGAGGGTCACAGTGTTAATTGTGTGTCAATGCAGAATGAGGAGGGTCACAGTGTTAATTGTTGTCTGTGTCAGTGCAGAATGAGGAGGGTCACAGTGTTAATTGTGTGTCAATGCAGAATGAGGAGGGTCACAGTGTTAATTGTTGTGTGTGTCAATGCAGATTGAGGAGGGTCACAGTGTTAATTGTGTGTCAATGCATAATGAGGAGGGTCACAGTGTTAATTGTGTGTCAATGCAGAATGAGGAGGGTCACAGTGTTAATTGTTGTGTGTGTCAATGCAGAATGAGGAGGGTCACAGTGTTAATTGTGTGTCAATGCAGAATGAGGAGGGTCACAGTGTTAATTGTGTGTCAATGCAGAATGAGGAGGGTCACAGTGTTAATTGTTGTGTGTGTCAATGCAGAATGAGGAGGGTCACAGTGTTAATTGTGTGTCAATGCAGAATGAGGAGGGTCACAGTGTTAATTGTTGTCTGTGTCAATGCAGATTGAGGAGGGTCACAGTGTTAATTGTTGTCTGTGTCAATGCAGAATGAGGAGGGTCACAGTGTTAATTGTTGTGTGTGTGTCAATGCAGAATGAGGAGGGTCACATTGTTAATTGTTGTTTGTGTCAATGCAGAATGAGGAGGGTCACAGTGTTAATTGTGTGTCAATGCAGAATGAGGAGGGTCACAGTGTTAATTGTTGTGTGTCAATGCAGAATGAGGAGGGTCACAGTGTTAATTGTGTGTCAATGCAGAATGAGGAGGGTCACAGTGTTAACAATGCAGAATGAGGAGGGTCACAGTGTTAATTGTTGTGTGTCAATGCAGAATGAGGAGGGTCACAGTGTTAATTGTGTGTCAATGCAGAATGAGGAGGGTCACAGTGTTAATTGTGTGTCAATGCAGAATGAGGAGGGTCACAGTGTTAATTGTTGTCTGTGTCAGAGCAGATTGAGGAGGGTCACAGTGTTAATTGTTGTCTGTGTCAAAGCAGATTGAGGAGGGTCACAGTGTTAATTGTTGTCTGTGTCAATGCAGAATGAGGAGGGTCACAGTGTTAATTGTGTGTCAATGCAGAATGAGGAGGGTCACAGTGTTAATTGTGTGTCAATGCAGAATGAGGAGGGTCACAGTGTTAATTATTGTCTGTGTCGGTGCAGAATGAGGAGGGTCACAGTGTTAATTGTTGTGTGTGTCAATGCAGAATGAGGAGGGTCACAGTGTTAATTGTTGTCTGTGTCAATGCAGAATGAGGAGGGTCACAGTGTTAATTGTTGTCTGTGTCAATGCAGAATGAGGAGGGTCACAGTGTTAATTGTGTGTCAATGCAGAATGAGGAGGGTCACAGTGTTAATTGTTGTCTGTGTCAGAGCAGATTGAGGAGGGTCACAGTGTTAATTGTTGTGTGTGTGTCAATGCAGAATGAGGAGGGTCACAGTGTTAATTGTTGTGTGTGTCAATGCAGAATGAGGAGGGTCACAGTGTTAATTGTGTGTCAGTGCAGAATGAGGAGGGTCACAGTGTTAATTGTGTGTCAATGCAGAATGAGGAGGGTCACAGTGTTAATTGTGTGTCAATGCAGAATGAGGAGGGTCACAGTGTTAATTGTGTGTCAATGCAGAATGAGGAGGGTCACAGTGTTAATTGTTGTGTGTGTCAATGCAGAATGAGGAGGGTCACAGTGTTAATTGTTGTGTGTGTCAATGCAGAATGAGGAGGGTCACATTGTTAATTGTGTGTCAATGCAGAATGAGGAGGGTCACAGTGTTAATTGTGTGTCAATGCAGAATGAGGAGGGTCACAGTGTTAATTGTGTGTCAATGCAGAATGAGGAGGGTCACAGTGTTAATTGTTGTGTGTCAATGCAGAATGAGGAGGGTCACAGTGTTAATTGTTGTGTTTGTCAATGCAGATTGAGGAGGGTCACAGTGTTAATTGTTGTGTTTGTCAATGCAGATTGAGGAGGGTCACAGTGTTAATTGTTGTGTGTGTCAATGCAGATTGAGGAGGCTCACAGTGTTAATTGTTGTGTGTGTCAATGCAGAATGAGGAGGGTCACAGTGTTAATTGTTGTGTGTGTCAATGCAGATTGAGGAGGCTCACAGTGTTAATTGTTGTGTTTGTCAATGCAGAATGAGGAGGGTCACAGTGTTAATTGTTGTGTGTGTCAATGCAGAATGAGGAGGGTCACAGTGTTAATTGTTGTGTGTGTCAATGCAGATTGAGGAGGGTCACAGTGGGGGGTGGATGTCTGGTCTGTTCCGCCGTGGTCGATCCTCCCCCTCCACCCCCACACGCCACCCTGGAAGGAATGCTGCTGCCAACCAGGTCAGAACCAGAAACTACAGTTTGCATATTCACCGAGTACTGCTGCCAAGGGATTAGTTGACTTGTTGAACAACTAGGAGACATTAGCACTGACTGAGTACTGCTGCCAAGGGATTAGTTGACTTGCTGAACAACTAGGAGACATTAGCACTGAGTACTGCTGCCAAGGGATTAGTTGACTTGTTGATCAACTAGGAGACATTAGCACTGAGTACTGCTGCCAAGGGATTAGTTGACTTGTTGAACAACTAGGAGACATTAGCACTGAGTACTGCTGCCAAGGGATTAGTTGACTTGTTGAACAACTAGGAGACATTAGCACTGAGTACTACTGCCAAGGGATTAGTTGACTTGCTGAACAACTAGGAGACATTAGCACTGAGTACTACTGCCAAGGGATTAGTTGACATGTTGAACAACTAGGAGACATTAGCACTGAGTACTGCTGCCAAGGGATTAGTTGACTTGCTGAACAACTAGGAGACATTAGCACTGACTGAGTACTGCTGCCAAGGGATTAGTTGACTTGTTGATCAACTAGGAGACATTAGCACTGAGTACTGCTGCCAAGGGATTAGTTGACTTGTTGAACAACTAGGAGACATTAGCACTGAGTACTGCTGCCAAGGGATTAGTTGACTTGCTGAACAACTAGGAGACATTAGCACTGAGTACTGCTGCCAAGGGATTAGTTGACTTGTTGATCAACTAGGAGACATTAGCACTGAGTACTGCTGCCAAGGGATTAGTTGACTTGTTGATCAACTAGGAGACATTAGCACTGAGTACTGCTGCCAAGGGATTAGTTGACTTGCTGAACAACTAGGAGACATTAGCACTGAGTACTGCTGCCAAGGGATTAGTTGACTTGTTGATCAACTAGGAGACATTAGCACTGAGTACTGCTGCTAAGGGATTAGTTGACTTGTTGAACTAGGAGACATTAGCACTGAGTACTGCTGCCAAGGGATTAGTTGACTTGTTGATCAACTAGGAGACATTAGCACTGAGTACTGCTGCCAAGGGATTAGTTGACTTGTTGAACTAGGAGACATTAGCACTGAGTACTGCTGCCAAGGGATTAGTTGACTTGTTGAACTAGGAGACATTAGCACTGAGTACTGCTGCCAAGGGATTAGTTGACTTGTTGATCAACTAGGAGACATTAGCACTGAGTACTGCTGCCAAGGGATTAGTTGACTTGTTGAACAACTAGGAGACATTAGCACTGAGTACTGCTGCCAAGGGATTAGTTGACTTGTTGAACAACTAGGAGACATTAGCACTGAGTACTGCTGCCAAGGGATTAGTTGACTTGCTGAACAACTAGGAGACATTAGCACTGAGTACTACTGCCAAGGGATTAGTTGACATGTTGAACAACTAGGAGACATTAGCACTGAGTACTGCTGCCAAGGGATTAGTTGACTTGCTGAACAACTAGGAGACATTAGCACTGAGTACTGCTGCCAAGGGATTAGTTGACTTGTTGATCAACTAGGAGACATTAGCACTGAGTACTGCTGCCAAGGGATTAGTTGACTTGTTGATCAACTAGGAGACATTAGCACTGAGTACTGCTGCCAAGGGATTAGTTGACTTGTTGAACAACTAGGAGACATTAGCACTGAGTACTACTGCCAAGGGATTAGTTGACTTGTTGATCAACTAGGAGACATTAGCACTGAGTACTGCTGCCAAGGGATTAGTTGACTTTCCCCACACCAGCTGCCTTAAAGTCCTCTTGTGCAACAGTGTGTGTTCAGGTAATGACAACAACAAAAGACGATTGACTCTAAAGCAGGTCTAGGGTCTAGGGAGATACAGGAGATTGCAGTGTGTGTTCAGGTCATGACAACAACAAAGGACGATTGACTCTAAACCAAGTCTAGGGTCTAGGGAGATGCAGAGAACTTTGACTTCAGAGATTGCAGTTTAATGTATCGTCTTAATAATGATAGAAGCTTTGAATCATTTTAAAATTTCAATTCCTGAGCATTATAATCTTCAAGCATCGTTCAGTTATTTATTTAAACTCTGTAACAGTAAAAATCCTTAATGCCATAAGTAATATGTAGACTATGGACAAAATTAGTTCCTGGAAATTAAAAGTGCTGTTCATTTCAACAATTATTTCTTATGTAAACAGTTTGTCAACAAAAACTAAAAATTAAATCTGTCTCTAGCTGAACCTGAGTACATCAGAACATGGCCGTTTTCTGGTCATCGTCTGTATCCTCTACACCATGCAGTCCCTGTGCTCCCTGATGTAAACACTAATGTACCTCAGAACATGGCAGTTTTCATCGTCTGTATCCTCTACACCGTGCAGTCCCCGTGCTCCCTGATGTAAACACTAATGTACCTCAGAACATGGCCGTTTTCATCGTCTGTATCCTCTACACCATGCAGTCCCCGTGCTCCCTGATGTAAACACTAATGTACCTCAGAACATGGCCGTTTTTATCGTCTGTATCCTCTACACCGTGCAGTCCCTGTGCTCCCTGATGTAAACACTAATGTACCTCAGAACATGGCCGTTTTCATCGTCTGTATCCTCTACACCGTGCAGTCCCTGTGCTCCCTGATGTAAACACTAATGTACCTCAGAACATGGCCGTTTTCATCGTCTGTATCCTCTACACCGTGCAGTCCCCGTGCTCCCTGATGTAAACACTAATGTACCTCAGAACATGGCCGTTTTCATCGTCTGTATCCTCTACACCGTGCAGTCCCTGTGCTCCCTGATGTAAACACTAATGTACCTCAGAACATGGCCGTTTTCATCGTCTGTATCCTCTACACCGTGCAGTCCCCGTGCTCCCTGATGTAAACACTAATGTACCTCAGAACATGGCCGTTTTTATCGTCTGTATCCTCTACACCGTGCAGTCCCTGTGCTCCCTGATGTAAACACTAATGTACCTCAGAACATGGCCGTTTTCATCGTCTGTATCCTCTACACCGTGCAGTCCCCGTGCTCCCTGATGTAAACACTAATGTACCTCAGAACATGGCCGTTTTTATCGTCTGTATCCTCTACACCATGCAGTCCCCGTGCTCCCTGATGTAAACACTAAGATATAGCATTTAAAATCAGAATTATAAAAAAAAAATTTAAAGAGAGAGAGAAAATTGGCAAAAGATGACTGTGTGTGTTTTTTCCGTCATGGCAAAAGGGTTAAATTGTTTCTGTGTGTTTTTTCCATCATGGCAAAAGGGTTAAATTGTGGTTTGTGTGTGTTTTTTTCCATCATGGCAAAAGGGTTAAATTGTTTCTGTGTGTTTTTTCCGTCATGGCAAAAGGGTTAAATTGTTTCTGTGTGGTTTTTCCGTCATGGCAAAAGGGTTAAATAGCGGTTTCTGTGTGTTTTTTCCATCATGGCAAAAGGGTTAAATTACAGCTTCTGTGTGTGTGTTTTCCGTCATGGCAAAAGGGTTAAATTGCGGTTTGTGTGTGTGGTTTTTCCGTCATGGCCAAAGGGTTAAATTGTTTCTGTGTGTTTTTTCCATCATGGCCAAAGGGTTAAATTGTTTCTGTGTGTTTTTTCCATCATGGCAAAAGGGTTAAATTGCGGTTTCTGTGTGTTTTTTCCATCATGGCAAAAGGGTTAAATTACAGCTTCTGTGTGTGGTTTTTCCGTCATGGCAAAAGGGTTAAACTGTGGTTTGTGTTTGTTTTTTCAGTCACAGCAAAAGGGTTAAATTGCGGTTTGTGGGGGTTTTCCGTCATGGCCAAAGGGTTAAACTGTGGTTTGTGTTTGTTTTTTCAGTCACAGCAAAAGGGTTAAATTGCGGTTTGTGGGGGGTTTTCCCATCATAGTCAAAGGGTTAAATTGCGGTTTGTGTGTGATTTTCCCATCATGGCCAAAGGGTTAAATTGCGGTTTGTGTTGTTTTTTCCATCATGGCCAAAGGGTTAAATTGCGGTTTGTGTTGTTTTTTTCCATCATGGCCAAAGGGTTAAATTGCGGTTTGTGTGTGTTTTTTCCATCATGGCCAAAAGGTTAAATTGCGGTTTGTGTGTGTTTTTTTCACCATGGCTAAAGGGTTAACAGTGGTTTGTGTGTGTTTTTCCAGTCGTTCTCCCAGCTGTTTGTCAAGTTCCTGGAGGTGGAGTCCACTCCTCCCCCCGCCCCTGTTCGTCTGCCGGCCGAGGAGATGGCGCGTGAGGCCAACGAGCGCCACCATGTGACGCCCCGCGACAACGCAAAGCCCCAGTTTAACCCCTTCACCGCCCCGCGACATGTCGCCATGCCGATAGCTGTCGGCACTGCCGCGACCACCCCCTCCTCCCATCTGCTCATGTCTCCCCCCTCCCCCTCCTCCCCAACAACCACTTTCCCCATGTTCACCCCTTTCTCCAGCACCCCCGATGGGTCGTCTTCACACAGCTCCAGTGCTATACTGAAGGACGTGTTGGGGTCTAGGTGATGAGGGGTTAAGGTGCCCTAGAAGTGGGGAGTCGTCTTCACACAGCTCCAGTGCTATACTGAAGGACGTGTTGGGGTCTAGGTGATAAGGGGTTAAGGTCCTAGAAGTGGGGAGTCGTCTTCACACAGCTCCAGTGCTATACTGAAGGACGTGTTGGGGTCTAGGTGATAAGGGGTTAAGGTCCTAGAAGTGGGGAGTCGTCTTCACACAGCTCCAGTGCTATACTGAAGGACGTGTTGGGGTCTAGGTGATGAGGGGTTAAGGTGCCCTAGAAGTGGGGAGTCGTCTTCACACAGCTCCAGTGCTATACTGAAGGACGTGTTGGGGTCTAGGTGATAAGGGGTTAAGGTGCCCTAGAAGTGGGGAGTCGTCTTCACACAGCTCCAGTGCTATACTGAAGGACGTGTTGGGGTCTAGGTGATAAGGGGTTAAGGTCCTAGAAGTGGGGAGTCGTCTTCACACAGCTCCAGTGCTATACTGAAGGACGTGTTGGGGTCTAGGTAATAAGGGGTTAAGGTGCCCTAGAAGTGGGGAGTCGTCTTCACACAGCTCCAGTGCTATACTGAAGGACGTGTTGGGGTCTAGGTGATGAGGGGTTAAGGTGCCCTAGAAGTGGGGAGTCGTCTTCACACAGCTCCAGTGCTATACTGAAGGACGTGTTGGGGTCTAGGTGATGAGGGGTTAAGGTGCCCTAGAAGTGGGGAGTCGTCTTCACACAGCTCCAGTGCTATACTGAAGGACGTGTTGGGGTCTAGGTGATGAGGGGTTAAGGTGCCCTAGAAGTGGGGAGTCGTCTTCACACAGCTCCAGTGCTATACTGAAGGACGTGTTGGGGTCTAGGTGATGAGGGGTTAAGGTGCCCTAGAAGTGGGGAGTCGTCTTCACACAGCTCCAGTGCTATACTGAAGGACGTGTTGGGGTCTAGGTGATAAGGGGTTAAGGTGCCCTAGAAGTGGGGAGTCGTCTTCACACAGCTCCAGTGCTATACTGAAGGACGTGTTGGGGTCTAGGTGATAAGGGGTTAAGGTGCCCTAGAAGTGGGGAGTCGTCTTCACACAGCTCCAGTGCTATATTGAAGGACGTGTTGGGGTCTAGGTGATGAGGGGTTAAGGTGCCCTAGAAGTGGGGAGTCGTCTTCACACAGCTCCAGTGCTATACTGAAGGACGTGTTGGGGTCTAGGTGATGAGGGGTTAAGGTGCCCTAGAAGTGGGGAGTCGTCTTCACACAGCTCCAGTGCTATACTGAAGGACGTGTTGGGGTCTAGGTGATGAGGGGTTAAGGTGCCCTAGAAGTGGGGAGTCGTCTTCACACAGCTCCAGTGCTATACTGAAGGACGTGTTGGGGTCTAGGTGATGAGGGGTTAAGGTGCCCTAGAAGTGGGGAGTCGTCTTCACACAGCTCCAGTGCTATACTGAAGGACGTGTTGGGGTCTAGGTGATGAGGGGTTAAGGTGCCCTAGAAGTGGGGAGTCGTCTTCACACAGCTCCAGTGCTATACTGAAGGACGTGTTGGGGTCTAGGTGATGAGGGGTTAAGGTGCCCTAGAAGTGGGGAGTCGTCTTCACACAGCTCCAGTGCTATACTGAAGGACGTGTTGGGGTCTAGGTGATGAGGGGTTAAGGTGCCCTAGAAGTGGGGAGTCGTCTTCACACAGCTCCAGTGCTATACTGAAGGACGTGTTGGGGTCTAGGTGATAAGGGGTTAAGGTGCCCTAGAAGTGGGGAGTCGTCTTCACACAGCTCCAGTGCTATACTGAAGGACGTGTTGGGGTCTAGGTGATAAGGGGTTAAGGTGCCCTAGAAGTGGGGAGTCGTCTTCACACAGCTCCAGTGCTATACTGAAGGACGTGTTGGGGTCTAGGTGATGAGGGGTTAAGGTCCTAGAAGTGGGGAGTCGTCTTCACACAGCTCCAGTGCTATACTGAAGGACGTGTTGGGGTCTAGGTGATAAGGGGTTAAGGTGCCCTAGAAGTGGGGAGTCGTCTTCACACAGCTCCAGTGCTATACTGAAGGACGTGTTGGGGTCTAGGTGATGAGGGGTTAAGGTGCCCTAGAAGTGGGGAGTCGTCTTCACACAGCTCCAGTGCTATACTGAAGGACGTGTTGGGGTCTAGGTGATGAGGGGTTAAGGTGCCCTAGAAGTGGGGAGTCGTCTTCACACAGCTCCAGTGCTATACTGAAGGACGTGTTGGGGTCTAGGTGATGAGGGGTTAAGGTCCCCTAGAAGTGGGGAGTCGTCTTCACACAGCTCCAGTGCTATACTGAAGGACGTGTTGGGGTCTAGGTGATGAGGGGTTAAGGTGCCCTAGAAGTGGGGAGTCGTCTTCACACAGCTCCAGTGCTATACTGAAGGACGTGTTGGGGTCTAGGTGATGAGGGGTTAAGGTGCCCTAGAAGTGGGGAGTCGTCTTCACACAGCTCCAGTGCTATACTGAAGGACGTGTTGGGGTCTAGGTGATGAGGGGTTAAGGTCCTAGAAGTGGGGAGTCGTCTTCACACAGCTCCAGTGCTATACTGAAGGACGTGTTGGGGTCTAGGTGATAAGGGGTTAAGGTGCCCTAGAAGTGGGGAGTCGTCTTCACACAGCTCCAGTGCTATACTGAAGGACGTGTTGGGGTCTAGGTGATAAGGGGTTAAGGTGCCCTAGAAGTGGGGAGTCGTCTTCACACAGCTCCAGTGCTATACTGAAGGACGTGTTGGGGTCTAGGTGATAAGAAGTGGGGAGTCGTCTTCACACAGCTCCAGTGCTATAAAGGACGTGTTGGGGTCTAGGTGATGAGGGGTTAAGGTCCTAGAAGTGGGGAGTCGTCTTCACACAGCTCCAGTGCTATACTGAAGGACGTGTTGGGGTCTAGGTGATAAGGGGTTAAGGTGCCCTAGAAGTGGGGAGTCGTCTTCACACAGCTCCAGTGCTATACTGAAGGACGTGTTGGGGTCTAGGTGATGAGGGGTTAAGGTGCCCTAGAAGTGGGGAGTCGTCTTCACACAGCTCCAGTGCTATACTGAAGGACGTGTTGGGGTCTAGGTGATGAGGGGTTAAGGTGCCCTAGAAGTGGGGAGTCGTCTTCACACAGCTCCAGTGCTATACTGAAGGACGTGTTGGGGTCTAGGTGATGAGGGGTTAAGGTCCCTAGAAGTGGGGAGTCGTCTTCACACAGCTCCAGTGCTATACTGAAGGACGTGTTGGGGTCTAGGTGATAAGGGGTTAAGGTGCCCTAGAAGTGGGGAGTCGTCTTCACACAGCTCCAGTGCTATACTGAAGGACGTGTTGGGGTCTAGGTGATAAGGGGTTAAGGTGCCCTAGAAGTGGGGAGTCGTCTTCACACAGCTCCAGTGCTATACTGAAGGACGTGTTGGGGTCTAGGTGATGAGGGGTTAAGGTGCCCTAGGGGTTAAGGTTAAGGTGCCCTAGAAGTGGGGAGTCGTCTTCACACAGCTCCAGTGCTATACTGAAGGACGTGTTGGGGTCTAGGTGATGAGGGGTTAAGGTCCCTAGAAGTGGGGAGTCGTCTTCACACAGCTCCAGTGCTATACTGAAGGACGTGTTGGGGTCTAGGTGATAAGGGGTTAAGGTGCCCTAGAAGTGGGGAGTCGTCTTCACACAGCTCCAGTGCTATACTGAAGGACGTGTTGGGGTCTAGGTGATGAGGGGTTAAGGTGCCCTAGAAGTGGGGAGTCGTCTTCACACAGCTCCAGTGCTATACTGAAGGACGTGTTGGGGTCTAGGTGATGAGGGGTTAAGGTGCCCTAGAAGTGGGGAGTCGTCTTCACACAGCTCCAGTGCTATACTGAAGGACGTGTTGGGGTCTAGGTGATGAGGGGTTAAGGTCCTAGAAGTGGGGAGTCGTCTTCACACAGCTCCAGTGCTATACTGAAGGACGTGTTGGGGTCTAGGTGATGAGGGGTTAAGGTGCCCTAGAAGTGGGGAGTCGTCTTCACACAGCTCCAGTGCTATACTGAAGGACGTGTTGGGGTCTAGGTGATGAGGGGTTAAGGTGCCCTAGAAGTGGGGAGTCGTCTTCACACAGCTCCAGTGCTATACTGAAGGACGTGTTGGGGTCTAGGTGATGAGGGGTTAAGGTCCCCTAGAAGTGGGGAGTCGTCTTCACACAGCTCCAGTGCTATACTGAAGGACGTGTTGGGGTCTAGGTGATGAGGGGTTAAGGTCCTAGAAGTGGGGAGTCGTCTTCACACAGCTCCAGTGCTATACTGAAGGACGTGTTGGGGTCTAGGTGATGAGGGGTTAAGGTGCCCTAGAAGTGGGGAGTCGTCTTCACACAGCTCCAGTGCTATACTGAAGGACGTGTTGGGGTCTAGGTGATGAGGGGTTAAGGTCCCCTAGAAGTGGGGAGTCGTCTTCACACAGCTCCAGTGCTATACTGAAGGACGTGTTGGGGTCTAGGTGATGAGGGGTTAAGGTGCCCTAGAAGTGGGGAGTCGTCTTCACACAGCTCCAGTGCTATACTGAAGGACGTGTTGGGGTCTAGGTGATGAGGGGTTAAGGTCCTAGAAGTGGGGAGTCGTCTTCACACAGCTCCAGTGCTATACTGAAGGACGTGTTGGGGTCTAGGTGATGAGGGGTTAAGGTCCCTAGAAGTGGGGAGTCGTCTTCACACAGCTCCAGTGCTATACTGAAGGACGTGTTGGGGTCTAGGTGATGAGGGGTTAAGGTGCCCTAGAAGTGGGGAGTCGTCTTCACACAGCTCCAGTGCTATACTGAAGGACGTGTTGGGGTCTAGGTGATGAGGGGTTAAGGTGCCCTAGAAGTGGGGAGTCGTCTTCACACAGCTCCAGTGCTATACTGAAGGACGTGTTGGGGTCTAGGTGATGAGGGGTTAAGGTGCCCTAGAAGTGGGGAGTCGTCTTCACACAGCTCCAGTGCTATATTGAAGGACGTGTTGGGGTCTAGGTGATGAGGGGTTAAGGTGCCCTAGAAGTGGGGAGTGTTGGGGTCTAGGTGATGTCTTCACACAGCTCCAGTGCTATACTGAAGGACGTGTTGGGGTCTAGGTGATGAGGGGTTAAGGTGCCCTAGAAGTGGGGAGTCGTCTTCACACAGCTCCAGTGCTATACTGAAGGACGTTTGGGGTCTGTGGTCTTGGTCTAGGTGATGATTAAAGGTCCCTAGAAGTGGGGAGTCGTCTTCACACAGCTCCAGTGCTATACTCATCAGAAGTGGGGAGTCTCTCACTTTCCAGTGCTATACTGAAGGACGTGTTGGGGTCTAGGTGATGAGGGGTTAAGGTGCTAGAAGTGGGGACAGGTTTATCGCTGTGTCAGTTGATTGTGATTCCCCCGTGGGGATACCGGGGATGCTATGCTTGTAACTTCCTCTATCACTCTCTTTGACTCTGCCTTTTCCCATTTGCTTACTGCCTTTTCTTTCTATAAATTGATCCATTCTCAAAGATTTCTTCAGCGCCGAAATCGGACATGCTGGGCCTTACTATTTCTTAGTTAGGCGCATAACGGCAGCATGACGCATTTACGCTCATATGACAGGAAACTGTCTGAGCGAACGAAGAAGAAGAAATTGATTGTGGTGGTTTATTTTATCTGAGTGTGTCAGTTGATTGTGATAGTTTATTATGTTTATCTGTGTGTGTGTCAGTTAACTCAAGTCCCTGAACCGCACATAACCGCAAGCGCCGCGCTTCCCTGAACCGCACCATACTGCAACTCCATACATGCGTTGGTTAGTCATGTCACTAAGGAAGTGACAACTCTCTAGCCCAGAGAGGAAGCTTTAACGACATCTGGAAAGCGTTCGACTTCCGTTTGCGATGGCATCCATTTGCAGAGAGACCGATTGAAGGCTAATTTTGATCGATTTTCTTCGCGATTTTTTCTACGAACTTTTCTCATCAAAATGGCGGCATTCTGAACGATGGATGATGATGTTATCGATGCTTTTATCGACGAATTGTTGGCCAGTTGTGCTTTTGGACTTCGTTTTAATGGTCAGAGTGAAGTGACTGCTTGAACTGACAACTAGCACACTGCTGCACAGTGTTTACTAGCGGATCACTTCGACTATCGATTGGCGAAAAATTGATTGAACGATTGCGATGACCGGTCATCTGCCGAATGTTCGGAACCTATTTTAGACCGCAAATTGGATATATTGAATGCATTGTAATGGACTTACGGTGCTGTAACACTTATTACAAAGCTTGTAGATGCTTTCCAAATGAAAACTTCGATCGTGGTTGAAAATCTGAAGATCGGTAATGAGACCGACAGGTGAGTGTTTCAGAAACTTTTTTCACCTTTTGATTACATCATCGGAATGCTTCAAAAAAGCAAGTGATAAGTTTATTTTGTGCTTGCAGTGTCTCTTTGATCGTTCTAATGTCTCGATTTGCAATGTTTCAATAACAAACACACAACACATGGTTTTTTTTACATCTTTATTGAACACATGTTTATTATTGATATTTCGTAATAATCAATCAAAATAAACACACCCAATACATCAGATTGGCTAAAATAACATCATCAATGCATAATACAATATCATAACAACACTATTACAAAGTTTCATAAACTTTGATTCACAAATATTATTACAATAAGTTTTGGAATAAGCATACCCATTTCAGCTCCTTTTTGTCAAATCCTTACAGGGAAGAGAGTCGGGCTTAGTGAATTTCTTATAGGGACTTAAGAGTTAATTATGGTTTATTATGTTTATCTGAGTGTGTGTCAGTTGATTGTGGTGGTTTATTATGTTTATCTGAGTGTGTGTCAGTTGATTGTGATGGTTTATTGTGTTTATCTGAGTGTGTGTCAGTTGATTGTGATGGTTTATTGTGTTTATCTGAGTGTGCGTCAGTTGATTGTGATGGTTTATTGTGTTTATCTGAGTGTGTGTCAGTTGATTGTGATGGTTTATTGTGTTTATCTGAGTGTGCGTCAGTTGATTGTGATGGTTTATTGTGTTTATCTGAGTGTGCGTCAGTTGATTGTGATGGTTTATTGTGTTTATCTGAGTGTGTGTCAGTTGATTGTGGTGGTTTATTATGTTTATCTGAGTGTGTGTCAGTTGATTGTGATGGTTTATTGTGTTTATCTGAGTGTGTGTCAGTTGATTGTGATGGTTTATTGTGTTTATCTGAGTGTGTGTCAGTTGATTGTGATGGTTTATTGTGTTTATCTGAGTGTGTGTCAGTTGATTGTGGTGGTTTATTATGTTTATCTGAGTGTGTGTCAGTTGATTGTGGTGGTTTATTGTGTTTATCTGAGTGTGTGTCAGTTGATTGTGATGGTTTATTATGTTTATCTGAGTGTGTGTCAGTTGATTGTGATGGTTTATTGTGTTTATCTGAGTGTGTGTCAGTTGATTGTGATGGTTTATTGTGTTTATCTGAGTGTGTGTCAGTTGATTGTGATGGTTTATTATGTTTATCTGAGTGTGCGTCAGTTGATTGTGATGGTTTATTTTAATGGCGAGGAGAAACGATGTACATGTTTTGTTGATCCATTATGCCAGCGATAATCCATGTGAGCATGGAAGTGAACATTCATGAATGTGTGTAAATTGAATTGTGATGGTGCGTAAGAAAACCAGACATGGGGTTAGGGTTAGCAGGAAGGTTTGTGTTCACGAGATGCAGCAAACATTTATTGTCATCCTTGCTAGTTGATTTGTCAGTCATTTGATATCCAAGATGCTTCGTTAATAGAAATCTGACATCTGGCCTCTTTATAGTGTGGTTTTTCCATTAAATAATGAAATTATTCAAATCCTGACAATATTTTGCATATTGTTACAATACAAGTATACTTTAAAAAGTGTGCTATGTACAACCTAAGACAGGTTTTCTTGCTCACCATGACAATTAACCCATTAATGTTGTCGGCTTCAATGGCAAACCTGTTGCATGCACAAGAAATGAAACCATTGTTGCTTTAGCAAAGTGGTTGTGGCAGAAGTAACTTTTCAAACCAGTAGACATTGCCTTGTCCATGCCTTCATTGGACTTGGGCTGACATTGAGTGAATGGTGTACATAGTGTTTTAATGAAGCCTTGGTCCTGTTGCATCAAGCATTTGCATTAACAACTATTATCATAAATTGTACATATTGAAGCAAGGTTCAACATGTTGAGGTTTTAATAAGTGTGGATCACGTAGGGATAAGGAGCAGATTGTTTCAGTTGGTTTGTCAAATGGCTGTGACTGCATCATTGTTCTTGTGCATGATTGACTAAAAGGGTGAAAGGCTTGTGATTATTTCCTCAAAATGGGACTCATTTAATAAAGAACTATTTTTGGCATTCTCTGTACGTGGCAAGTTATATAGAATACATCATTTTTTTAAATTTCAATAATGTATTGAACTCTTCTAGCACCATGTATTTCAATCATTTATTTCACTCTTCTAGCACCATGTAGTTCAATCATTTATTTCACTCTTCTAGCACCATGTAGTTCAATCATTTATTTCACTCTTCTTGCACCATGTATTTCAATCATTTATTTCACTCTTCTAGCACCATGTATTTCAATCATTTATTTCACTCTAGCACCATGTAGTTCAATCATTTATTTCACTCTTCTAGCACCATGTATTTCAATCATTTATTTCACTCTTCTAGCACCATGTATTTCAATCATTTATTTCACTCTAGCACCATGTAGTTCAATCATTTATTTCACTCTTCTAGCACCATGTATTTCAATCATTTATTTCACTCTTCTAGCACCATGTATTTCAATCATTTATTTCACTCTAGCACCATGTATTTCAATCATTTATTTCACTCTTCTAGCACCATGTATTTCAATCATTTATTTCACTCTAGCACCATGTAGTTCAATCATTTATTTCACTCTTCTAGCACCATGTATTTCAATCATTTATTTCACTCTTCTAGCACCATGTAGTTCAATCATTTATTTCACTCTTCTAGCACCATGTATTTCAATCATTTATTTCACTCTTCTAGCACCATGTAGTTCAATCATTTATTTCACTCTTCTAGCACCATGTATTTCAATCATTTATTTCACTCTAGCACCATGTATTTCAATCATTTATTTCACTCTTCTAGCACCATGTAGTTCAATCATTTATTTCACTCTTCTAGCACCATGTAGTTCAATCATTTATTTCACTCTTCTAGCACCATGTATTTCAATCATTTATTTCACTCTAGCACCATGTATTTCAATCATTTATTTCACTCTTCTAGCACCATGTATTTCAATCATTTATTTCACTCTTCTAGCACCATGTAGTTCAATCATTTATTTCACTCTTCTAGCACCATGTATTTCAATCATTTATTTCACTCTTCTAGCACCATGTAGTTCAATCATTTATTTCACTCTTCTAGCACCATGTAGTTCAATCATTTATTTCACTCTTCTAGCACCATGTATTTCAATCATTTATTTCACTCTTCTAGCACCATGTAGTTCAATCATTTATTTCACTCTTCTAGCACCATGTAGTTCAATCATTTATTTCACTCTTCTAGCACCATGTATTTTGTGACGTTCCTGGTTGTCTGTTGTGTCTCCACCGACAACAGAGGAGTACAAAATAATGTGAGTGTGCATTGGAAAAAAGTCACATAAGCTGTTAAAAATACACATGGCACTTTTAGCAGGGTGCTTTGCAGAGAATGTCTATGTATTTGGCGGGAGTGTAGAATGAGGTCTAGGATGAAGTCCATGGTGCTAAGAGTTAAACAAGTTAGCACTAGTTACTGTAAGTTCTGTCCAATTTCAGTTTAGTTTAGTTTAGTTTATAGATTGTCATTCTCTATGCAAAATACAAGGAAGTTGTAACTGCTAAGCTTAAAGAACGTTCAATTTGGATTGGTGCATGTAGTCTTTCATTGCATTGTGGTCATTTTCATGGAATGTATTGTGATGTGGTGAAGTGCATTATGTAATATTGAAATACTTTTTAAATTTGATGTAATGTTATGTCACATGCTTCGTTTTAATGGGGAATGAGATATATTTACTTACAAGTCTGCTGTGTCTTTGGTTTCATTTCATGGACTCTAGCCCTAACCCTAACCCTTCTTCAATTCTGATTTCACAAAATACAAATCCAACACATGGATACATGTGGCAGTGCATGAGAAAACCGGGGTTTAAAGTTTGGTTTGCGTTCAGCTCCAAGTTCAGTTAGGGCTTGTGCAAACCGGGGTTTAAAGTTTGGTTTGCGTTCAGCTCCAAGTTCAGTTAGGGCTTGTGCAAACCAGGGTTTAAAGTTTGGTTTGCGTTCAGCTCCAAGTTCAGTTAGGGCTTGTGCAAACCGGGGTTTAAAGTTTGGTTTGCGTTCAGCTCCAAGTTCAGTTAGGGCTTGTGCAAACCGGGGTTTAAAGTTTGGTTTGCGTTCAGCTCCAAGTTCAGTTAGGGCTTGTGCAAACCGGGGTTTAAAGTTTGGTTTGCGTTCAGCTCCAAGTTCAGTTAGGGCTTGTGCAAACCGGGGTTTAAAGTTTGGTTTGCGTTCAGCTCCAAGTTCAGTTAGGGCTTGTGCAAACCGGGGTTTAAAGTTTGGTTTGCGTTCAGCTCCAAGTTCAGTTAGGGCTTGTGCAATACATGGAAGCCTATCTGCACGTCCCCTCACTTCATGGCACATTCCATGCACAAACAATGCTGGTGTCCACATATATCCACATATATCCCTCACTTCATGGCACATTCCATGCACAACAATACTGAAGTGATGGCACATGCAGATGGGTGTCCTCATATATCCACATATATCCCTCACTTCATGGCACATTCCATGCACAACAATACTGAAGTGATGGCACATGCAGATGGGTGTCCACATATATGCACATATATCCCTCACTTCATGGCACATTCCATGCACAACAATACTGAAGTGATGGCTTATGCAGATGGGTGTCCACATATATCCACATATATCCCTCACTTCATGGCACATTCCATGCACAACAATACTGAAGTGATGGCACATGCAGATGGGTGTCCTCATATATCCACATATATCCCTCACTTCATGGCACATTCCATGCACAACAATACTGAAGTGATGGCACATGCAGATGGGTGTCCTCATATATCCACATATATCCCTCACTTCATGGCACATTCCATGCACAACAATACTGAAGTGATGGCACATGCAGATGGGTGTCCACATATATCCACATATATCCCTCACTTCATGGCACATTCCATGCACAACAATACTGAAGTGATGGCACCTGCAGATGGGTGTCCTCATATATCCACATATATCCCTCACTTCATGGCACATTCCATGCACAACAATACTGAAGTGATGGCACCTGCAGATGGGTGTCCACATATATCCACATATATCCCTCACTTCATGGCACATTCCATGCACAACAATACTGAAGTGATGGCACATGCAGATGGGTGTCCACATATATCCACATATATCCCTCACTTCATGGCACATTCCATGCACAACAATACTGAAGTGATGGCACATGCAGATGGGTGTCCTCATATATCCACATATATCCCTCACTTCATGGCACATTCCATGCACAACAATACTGAAGTGATGGCACCTGCAGATGGGTGTCCTCATATATCCACATATATCCCTCACTTCATGGCACATTCCATGCACAACAATACTGAAGTGATGGCACATGCAGATGGGTGTCCACATATATCCACATATATCCCTCACTTCATGGCACATTCCATGCACAACAATACTGAAGTGATGGCACCTGCAGATGGGTGTCCACATATATCCACATATATCCCTCACTTCATGGCACATTCCATGCACAACAATACTGAAGTGATGGCACCTGCAGATGGGTGTCCTCATGCCTTCAGATTTCCTCCAGATTTTTGCTGATGCAATAAAGGGTGGCTTTCTGGATATATGTACACAGCCTTGGGTAGAAACGAGGCAATTTAGCTCTGTGTAATGTTTGAAAGATTGAATTTGTTATTATGGGTAGATTAACGATTGTTCAACACGCCTTAGTTGTAATGGGGTTTCTCCTGTACATTCACTCGTTTGCTATGCGTTCTGGGCCCGTATTTACATTGAGATAGTATGAGACTTATCTGTTGTCATGATATCTTAGAGAAGTCCTTCTCAATTCCTATCAAATCCTACTACTTTAGGACTTCTGAGATATCATTATGATAAGTCTCGATTTCAATGTGAATACAGGCCCAGGTCTACAGATTCTTACAACTGAATACTGCGGGGCTTGCCTGCAATATTCCATACTAAAACTTCCTGCACATATTAAACGAGCACAGAATCTAACACAATTCAATAACCTCCTTGGTGGATACACCAACATATCAAAACTACAATATGAGCATGACTAAAAGGCAGATTTGCCGAAAACAATATATAAAAACCTCTCAGCTGTGCAAAAGTTCAAACAAAAATGACAGGACAGTGAAGAGGCCGCGAGGCCTAATGTCCTAACTACCTGACCTGACCTGACCTGAATAATTGACTGCCTTTTGTATTTTTCAGATAGGCAGTTTTTGCCTCTCGTAATATGTGATCCGTCACCATAAAAGTAATAATATTAATAAATAATCATAATAATACATAGCATTTACATAGCGCCTTACTTTAGAATTAAACTCAAGGCGCTCACATTCACTGATTCACACACAACATGCACTATCATTCTACACATTAATTCGACCATCATCTAATTTACGTGAAAGTTACAGAGAGAAAGCTCTTTGAAACGGATGAGTTTTCTGTTGGGTTTTGAAAGCGGGAAGTGCTGATTGATGACGGAGGTGAACAGGCAAGGAGTTCCAGACAGTGGGGGCACAAAAACGAAAACGGCGTTGTCCAAAAGACTTTAAATTCACTTTAGGAGCTTTCAACAGTTTGGCATGGGAAGATCGGAGTGAGCGAGAAGGAGTGTACTGAGAGGTAGGATGGTAGGGTCTGTTCAAAGTGGTGGAATGCAAGGACAGCCAGCTTACACTCCACCCATTCGTCTCCTCTCGTTTGATTGACACATGGTGGCCGGTTCTCGCAATTGCCCCGGATGAAACTGACACGCCCTGTCTGTCACCTGATTGGTTCACATTTCTGCACACACCGGTTGGTCCACCATGTTGATTTCAAGCCTGTGATTGGCATACAGAGGGCAGAGTTGATTGGCAGGTGAAAAATGGTTCATAGGATGGCAAGCCATGTTCGGTGGAATCCCGTCCCTCTGCGGAATAAATGGAAATGATTAGGCCGATCGAGCTGCCAAAGCTGCAGCGATCGGCCAGGCTGGCACACCAGTTGATATCGTCGGACTCTCCGTCAGTGAAGTTAAAAACCATTTAAAAACTTATGTATGACGAATGGAAAAAAGAATTAGAAACCTATGCGGGAGCACGCGAGTATGACCTTTATATAGAACCCAAAGGACTATTCCTCTGTGTGCCCTTCGCCACCCAAGCCTTAATGTTTAGATTGAGAACAAACTCTATTCTTTCTAAATTCAATCCCAGATTATGCCAATGTAATAATACTATTAATATAGGGGAAGACGGGGTAAAAAGCGCATGGGCGGGTAAGAAGCCCACCCCAATTATCTCATGAAATGAAGCAAATTTCAGTCTCATTTTGCCCATGAGACGAGCGTTAATGTCTAGCATTCGTCTCATGGGTAAATTTGACTGAAATTTTCTTTATTTCATGAGATAATTGGGGTGGGCTTCTTACCCGCCCATGCGCTTTTTACCCCGTCTTCCCCTAGATCATTTATTCGAATCCTGTGATTACATTAATACAGAACTTAATAACTTTATATTAAAACAAGGGCGTCGTCGAGCGGCAGACATGTCCGTCACCAGCAATGCCACGCACTTGCGACACCCTGTAGAGTGTCACATCCTGACACAAAATTGGAAGGGATTCTGTCTTCTAGTTCACGAGATACAGCTTGAAGAAGAAACATATAGCGCAAAGAAGGAAATTTCGGTTTTCAAGGTCACACTTCAAGGTCAAGGTCAGCATGGTGATAATTTATGCTCGGATGTTTTCTTCTCTAGGGTATACAGTACCACACACAATCTGAAGCGCTTCTGTCAAGTACCAATGTGGAAAATATGGCTTAAAACCCAATGTGTAGACCCCTACCACTTTCAAGGCCTACTGATCGCCCGGACCGTGACCTTGACCTTGATCGGTATGCCACCATCAGAACGGGCATAAGGCAAAGTACCTTCATGCCAAATTTGAAGACTAACACTAACGGTGTGGGAGTTATGACCCCTGAAAGATTTTCGGTTTTCAAGGTCGTACGCTAAGGTCAAGGTCACGACGGCAAAATGGTTTGCGTGGATGCCTTCCTCTCATGGTGACACACCAGCACACAAAATTTGACGTGATTCTGTCAACCCGTTCGAAAGATATCCTTGGGACAGACAAGGAGAAAAAATGACTCTGATTTTCAGGCTCCAGCGATCTTTTTGACCTTGATCGGTATGCCATCATCAGAACGGGCATAAGCCAAACCACCTTCATACCAAGTTTCAACATCCTATGTTGATCGGTGCCCGAGATATGGCTAAAAATAGATTTTCGGTTTTCATGGTCGAAGGTCAAGGTCACGACGGCAAAATGGTTTGCGCGATCTCTTCCTATTAAGGTTCCTACCTTCACACAAAATTTGACGCGATTCGGTCAAGCGGTTCGGGAGATATCCTTGGGACAGACAGAAAAAACCCAAAAAAAACAAACAAAAACAACAACAAACAAACAGACAAACCAGCCCATCGCAAAGTCCGATCACCTTCGGTGACGGACAATTAAAAGAACATAAGATAGTATTTAATAAAACCTCTATTTTGAAACAAGGTACTGAGGGGTGGGCCCCTCTTGTTAGCGGAGGAAATCTCCAAAACCTCTTTTAAAATGTTATCAAAACTTAATAAAGAAACATATCTCATGACCAAGGTTGTGTTAGCCTGCCCATTTTATCAGTAACTTGTACGTAATATTCTAGAACCAAGTAACCACTACGTAGTCGTCCATAGCTTCCCCGTTACGGATAGCTCCAGAGTCCCCCCGTATCTCGTACAAGGACTCTCTCGGCGACGCCCTTCCTCTGTTTGGCTCGGGAGGAGGGGTCCCTCTCCCTCCCTCCCCCCGGCCAATACATGTTAGAATCGTAGCCCTTTAATATCCTTATGTTATAAATGCTTCCTATAAATAAGATATACAGCATTTAATCCCTGTCAGATTCCAGGCTTTGAAGCAGGAGGGGGGGGGGGGAGGACTTCGGTCTCTCCTTGACCCCCCCCCCCCCCCCCCCCCTTCCTGGCTGATCTGCCTTCCCCTGTACAAAAGTCCCCCCTTTTTTAATATATTTTGCCGAGACTCGGCCACATTTGTTTAGTGCCTCTGGAGTCTACAGGTCTGTATTTTTAAATTATCTGAAGGGACCCACTTCAAGTTTTAATGTTCCAGCATCGGTCTCTTCGAAGGCCGATGCCACAAGTCGATTTTCTTTTTTCTTAAAACATTTTTTGATAAAATTTAATAAAGACACATTTCTTGTAAATATGTTTTATAGACCTTTTTCGAATTTTAAACACGTTACTTTGTTCTTAAAAAAGTGGTCCTGAAATTGTAATCCTGAATTGCTCTCGGAGCTAGAACTTATGCAAATTTTAAAAATAAAGTATTTTATCCTAAAAAAACATTTATAAAGCAGATCTAGAACGAGTCATGGCATAAAAATATAATTAAAAATACTTCAGTCAAAATAATTTAAAAACATCAAAAGTACTTCAGAAAATTTCCATTTTCCCCCTAAAACTTTATCAAAAAGAAAATATAACTTTAATTAACGTAATGTCCCATTACGTCCCGGAGGACGTAAAACAAACTTTCAATTTGATTCGTTCGGTGGGAGGTGAGCAACTTTCCCGGCCCCTTTTCATCTAATAAATTTATATTTTTGCCCGGGTACTGGCTCCTATGATTGAATGAAATACAAGTGGTAGTTTGCTCTAAATGGCAGACAGAGAGAAGTAGGTTTTTACATGAACGTTACAAAACTTCCACTCTCATCAGTCTGACCAAAGGGTTCAGAATTATTTGTACACTTGTATTTTATTTACTCACAAATCTGCATAAGATTATGCAGCAATAAGAATAAAGCAGCTCAATGGCGCCAAAATAAAATATGAATGAAAAACACTGAAATCCAAAAGGATTTACAAGACTTTTGTCTTTCTAGAAGGTTAGTAGGTAGGCCCCAAGCCGGAAAGGTCGCTAATAGTATCCAGTGTCTTGGGTTCCAGTTATTGTTCTTTGCACTGTCTTAGGGACTTAGCTGTGTGAAGTTCCTCCATAGGGCTCGACGAGTGCTGGGGTGACTTGGCTTGCTCTTCAGGGTAGAGTAGCTCCCAGTCGTTCCGGTTGCGGCTCAGGCGTGGTCTCCTCGCGGATTCTGGGTGCGGTGGCGTCTTTTTGCGGCGGCCCCATCTTGATGCTGGTGAGTCAGGGATAATCGTCCTGACCACGATGCCCTGCTGTAAATCACAGGAGAAGGTGGGTGTAGATCTCTGGCTTAGAGACAAGGGGCTTCAGCCGGCAGGGAATTAGTGGACCCCAACCGGCTAGAAGGCTGCCCTTGTACAATAATACTAATAACAAATAACCTGAATTTCAGTTACCAAACTGAAATCAGTAAAACATAAAAGGGGTACTGGAATCAACTGGTATGATTCAGTAACTGGCTAGATCAAAGTCTATGATCAAGCCAACATCACTCTCAATCCAACACTTGGAAAGGAATGTCATCAAAAGTTGTAAGGTAGCAACCAAGGGATTTCCTACTAAAAATAAACAAAGGTGCTAGTAGGCATAGAATCCGGTTCTTGTACCAAAAGAATTAAAGTCAAAAATCACACACAAAATTAATAAGTGCACATAATTAGAACAGCATGTTTACCAATTCTTTTCACTGACACATCTACTCCTTATTCATCATGGGGCATAGGATCTAGATCAAAAATAGAATCAAACACTTGAAAAACAAATCTCAATCAAATATTTTTCTCCCCAGCCACGTTTAATACTTACGAGTTGGGCTAATATGACTGGCAGGTAGAGAGGTTGATTATACGATGTTGCTTCAGCCAGGTTTTGGTAGTCTTGTGAGTGAGAGACTGTTTAGGCGTTTTTTTCTCTCCCACTATTCAGATCCCCATTTAATTTTAAACCCCTGAGGGCCTATGATTGGCTAGTAGCAGTCGACAAGTCACGAGACGATGCTACATATTATGCATATTAGTAAGAACCGCCATCCCATGACTACAGGACAGATCACGTGCCTCTTACATCACTGACACGTCTAATGTGGGTGTCACAAGCTAGTTCAAAGAGATACTGCCTCGGAGTCGCTCTGTGAAGTCCCCGGACTGCAAGTGACGGGCCCCGAGTAGTAGGGGGGGGGGGGGGGGGCGGGTAGAGGTGGGTGCATAGTAGGAAGGAAGAAAGCGGGGACGTGTGTCTCACACTACGTCACACTAAAGCCGGCGACAGACTATGTGACTGCCTCATGTGACTCGATCAGGTCGTGACGTAGATCAAATTTTGTTTCCCACACAGAAGTCACAAGCCATCTGACTCGATCAGTGAAATCCTATTCGGCCCTGTCACCTGACTGGGCCCTACTGAGTCAGACTGATCGAGCAGGATGGTATGCAAATGAGGTTAAACGTCACGACCTGATCGAGTCACATGAGGCAGTCACAAAGTCTGTGGCTGGCTTAAGCGTCATGCTCATCAACTTGTTGATGGAGGATGCTATATATGTCTTGCAAGAAGAAGACAAGAAGAAGACATTTCCAGTAGACAGGACATTTCCTTCGAACACCTTTACAGCCCTTTTCCATTCTCCCCAAACCTTGTTAGTCCCCGAGCCGAAGGTTAGGGAACTATTGTTTCTGTCTGGTGGTCCGGCGTGCCTCCGTCCGTCCGTCCGTCCGGCTATTCGTCCGTTTTTCTCAAAAACTATTCAGTCTATCATCATCAAATTTGGTATACTAGTTTGCCAAGATGCAAGCTATCCACTGATGTATTTAGTTTTACATTAAGGTCAAGGTCGCGCCAGTTACGGGGTTCAACCCCCCAAACACATAATCGCTAATATCTCGCGAAGTTTTGCATGTATTTCACTGCAGTTTTGTTCACCACATTTCTTGACGAATGGTCTATAACACAGTTCTTGACGAATGGTCTATAACACAGTTCTTGACGAATGGTCTATAACACAGTTCTTGACGAATGGTCTATAACACAGTTCTTGACGAATGGTCTATAACACAGTTCTTGACGAATGGTCTATAACACAGTTCTTGACGAATGGTCTATAACACAGTTCTTGACGAATGGTCTATAACACAGTTCTTGACGAATGGTCTATAACACAGTTCTTGACGAATGGTCTATAACACAGTTCTTGACGAATGGTCTATAACACAGTTCTTGACGAATGGTCTATAACACAGTTCTTGACGAATGGTCTATAACACAGTTCTTGACGAATGGTCTATAACACAGTTCTTGACGAATGGTCTATAACACAGTTCTTGACGAATGGTCTATAACACAGTTCTTGACGAATGGTCTATAACACAGTTCTTGACGAATGGTCTATAACACAGTTCTTGACGAATGGTCTATAACACAGTTCTTGACGAATGGTCTATAACACAGTTCTTGACGAATGGTCTATAACACAGTTCTTGACGAATGGTCTATAACACAGTTGTCATGAATTTTATTGTGTGCGCAGTGATCGCGCGCGCTCAAATCACGGGTATGGAAGGATGGAAAAATGGTGCTTTACGTCCTCTCGGTCTGGAACAGACACATATGGGACATTTGTAAATACAAAGATGTTGGAACGATACTGGAGGTAAATCACGGGTCCGAACCCCAAGGCTTTATATAAAAAACTATTCAGTTACGTGCTGTTTTGATGCGTTTTTATGTAAGTACGTTTTCTTTTTATATCTGCCGCTTCGCCTGTTCCAGGACATGAATTTTTCTGTGCGCTCGTGTGCGCATGGGATAAGCCTGCTGTGCCCTAGGCCCTTTGTGTCACAGGCCCGATATGTCCCACTTCTTTCCGGCCGTCCATCCATCCGTGCGTGCGTCCTGTTTTCAGTTCTCAGTGGTCTCCCCGCTGTGTGTACAGCCGACACATTCCGATTTCGGAGTAGCTCGGCGATGCTGCGAGAGGATTTTGCAGCCGCTCAGCGTTGCACTTGTTTATTTTATTTTCCTAAAGAAATATTTCGACGCCCCCAATGCAGAAAACCAACACATTTTATCCTTAAAATAATGAACACCTTCGTGATTTTCATTGAAACTCTAGTTTGGAGACTCAACACAATTTTTGCATACAAGCAGTCTTGGTAAAGCAATTTGTGTGTGTGTGTGTGTGTGTGTGTGTGTGTGTGTGTGTGTGTGTGTGTGTGTATTTTCTCTCTCTCTCTCTCTCTCTCTCTCTCTCTCTCTCTCTCTCTCTCTCTCTCTCTCTCTCTCTCTCTCTCTCTCTCTGACTGTGTATGTGTGCGCGCACTGATGCGTGCATGTGTGTATGCCGCAGACCAGAGATGTACGTGTTGTTTTCGTGAAGACTGATTTTCGCAAAAACCGGCGGAGTTATAAGGCCCGTTTTGCATCATGCTGCTGTTATGCGCCTAAGTAATCGATTCGATTCCGGTTTGGCACACCGTTAGTCACCGTCCTCGGTCATCTACCTGCCAAATTGGAAGGCAATCGGTCCAGAAATGCCGGAGATACGGGCGCCGGCGGATGTGTGTTTCGCACATTTGCCAAACCGCGCAAATGACACGGCCGCCTCGGTTGCCGTTGCCATCGCCCCGTCAGGGCTCACAGCAAATTTGAAGCGATTCGGTCAAAAAACGGCGGAGTTATAAGGCCCGTTTCGTGTTTCAGACAGACAGACAGACACACACACACACACACACACACACGGACACTTGGCTTTTTACTATATGATTTCAATTTGTAAAGCGCACAGAGCATACTGATAGTGTGGATTGATAGCGCTATATCAAATAAAATCATTAATATTAATATTATGATCACATTTGCGTACACACATACACGCGCGTGCCCACACGGACACACTGAGACACATATTGTCACACACATGCCCACAAAGGCCTGTACGCCAAACATGCTATCACGCGCATATACCACACGTGACACACACATGCGCGTGCAAGCACACATGCTCCTCCCAATGCATTCATACAGAGATATACACACGCAGACACACACACGCAGACACACACACACACACACACACACACACATGCGTGCGCGTATATATGCCGAATTTGTACTGGTGTTATGATAAATAAGTACCTGTCATTAAATATCTACCTCTCGCATGAGAACTGTACCCATCTAACCCTAACCCTATCCCTAACCCTAACCCTATCCCTAACCACGGAAAGAACAAAAAAATAGAGCAGGAGGGTGTAAATCTACATATTTGCCGATAAATCGATGTACAAGTCCATAAATCCATAATCCGTAAAATTCACAATGGCGGTTTCACTTCCGTCAAGATGGCGATCGACACATTGGTGTGACTCTAAGGAGAACAGAAAGAGAATAGACCAGGATTTCTGCCCAAGATTACATGGAAAAGTATAAGTGCATTCAGAGATCAAGGAAGTGTGCATCATGCTTGATGTTTGATGTGCTCACTACATGTAAGAAAACCGAAACCTAGTAGTAGTGAAACCGACCAGTAAAACCCGAAACCTGGTGAAACCGACTTTTGTTGTTGTTTTGTTTGCCTGTTTGCCTAAGTAAGATTATGATTGTAATTCAATCATCGTGTTGGAAAAGTAATTGGCTAAAATTTTCATCATTGTCATAATCATGATAATGTCAAGGAGATTTTTGAAGGTGTTTTGTCAGTTTTACTTTTAGGTTAGGTGGTCAGGTCAGGTCAGATCTTCAGGGCAGCCAGGCCTCGCGGCCTCTTGATGTGCCCTATCTTTTGATTGTTTGTTATTGTGGTTTTGTTCATTAATCAGATTGGCACCGCTGTGGCGCTTTTTGAACTATCATTGTCGTCTTAATCATAATTGTATTTAAAAACATTAATTTTGGGGTCACTATCTAGGAGGTTTTTGAAATGGTTAATGTTGGAAGCAAGTTTAGTTTGTGCAGGGAGATTGTTCCAGTGCTGGGTGACTCTATTAGAAAAGAAGTTTTTTCTCATATTAGTTCTACTGTATTGGGTTAGTATTTTTAGATCACTGTTACGGGTTCTCAAATCGTTAGACAATTGAAACAAATGCTTGTTAGTTTTGTCAGGGTTATTCAAAATTTTATATACAGTTATCAAATCTCCCCTTACTCTTCTAAATTTTAAGGATGGTAAACTTAACTTATGAAGTCTGTCCCCGTATTCCAAATTTTGTATTGATTTTATTAATTTGGTTGCTCGCCTTTGTACCCTTTCAATTTGTGTAGATTGTCTTTTAAGAAAAGGGTTCCAAATTAGATTTCCATACTCAAGATGAGGTCTTACTAAACTTTTATATAGGTTCAAAAATACTTCTGTATTTAATTCCATAAAACTTCTTCTAATTAAACCCAATATTCTATTGGCCTTGTTTACTACTGCTGTTGTAATGTGTTTATCAAATTTGAGTTTAAAAT
The DNA here is from genome assembly GCA_017654935.2 of Phymorhynchus buccinoides. Lineage (NCBI taxonomy): Eukaryota > Metazoa > Mollusca > Gastropoda > Neogastropoda > Raphitomidae > Phymorhynchus > Phymorhynchus buccinoides. Next base: position 413,554 of record CM065684.1, read on the forward strand.
CAAATATGACTCCTGAGTCTTTTTTATCTGAACAGGTTTCCAAAACATGTTTAGCTGAACCGTGGGAAATTTCATAAGTTTCATTTTGATTGTCATAGCTCACATGCATGACTTTGCACTTTCCTGCATTAAAATAGAGATTCCACTTTTCTGACCATTCTGTATAAGTTTATCTATGTCATTTTGTATTATGTCTGAATGTTTAGAATAGTTGTAAAGTTTGGTATCGTCTGCGAATATCTTACAGACACTTTGTATTTCCTCTGGGAGATCATTGATAAAAATTGTAAAAAGTATTGGCCCCAGGATACTACCCTGGGGAATGCCACTTAAAACGTCAATATTAGATGATAGTTTTGCCCCAACCCGCACCTTTTGTGATCTGCCTTTTAGGAAATGTCTTACCCACCTTAGTATGTTCCCAGTTATGCCATATGCCTGTAGTTTTAGGAGAAGTATTTTGTGCGGCACAGAATCAAAGGCCTTCCTAAAATCTAAGTATACAATATCGAAAGCCTTCTTGTCTTCCAACAGTTTAGTAAAATCGTCCATCACATCTAATAGCTGGGTCATACAAGAACGCCGTGCCCTGAATCCATGTTGGCAGTCTGTATACAGATCAAAATCAGTCATGTGTTTAACAATTGCGTCCCGAACAAACTGTTCTAAAATTTTACATGTTATACATGTGAGGCTCACAGGCCTGTAATTTCCCGGATCTGTTCTTGTTCCTTTTTTATAAATGGCTATAACCTCTGCCGTTTTCCAATCTACTGGGAGTTCCCCTGATTCTAAACTTTTATTGAACAAAATTGTTAAAGGAAGTGCTAGTACTTTACATGTAATTCTCTTAGTACTCTGGCTGGGACCTTATCTGGCCCCTGGGCTTTGTTTACATCTAAGTGCTTAAGTTTATTCTTTATAGCTTCTACTGTAACAACAATGTCTGTACAGTTAGCTGGTGATTCATCTTTAATTTGAGGCAAGGAATCTGTATTTTCTTTAGTGAAAACACTAGCAAAATAATCATTCAAAACGTTAGCTTTATCCTGGTCAGCTGTGACTATGTCTCCCTGTTTTAGTGTTTATCTTTAAGTGAACTGACGCCAGTACATAACTTGAGCTTAGAATTAATGTACATGTACTTCCAAAACAGCTTGGGATTTAGCTTACAGTTTTTTGCTATTTGTTTTTCATGGTCTTTTGTCTCCCTCCTCATCTGCTTAGAGCTCCTATCTCTCAATTCTATGTAATCTCGGTAACGTTTACTAGCTTTAGATTTACCATTTTCCAAGTATCTTCTATAAAGTCTGTTCTTCTTTCTTACACTTTTTCTTAATCCCAGTGACATCCAATAGGGTCTATACTTTTTATTTTTATTCTTAATATTACCTTTTATTTTTGGTATATAGGTGTTACTGTTAGTTTAGCAACTCGATTACTAAAACAACGTTTGCGTTTGTTAGTATTACAAGGCTGTTTGTGTAATTTTCCCTCTTGATTTCTAGTTTTGTTAAAATGGACAGTGTAAAAAGAGAATCAATGCTATTGAATTTTGTAAAACTAACACAAGAAAATATTCTTTTACTAACAGAGTTGCACATTTATGGAATCAACTACCAACTAACATTAAGAGAGCACCTAATACTAACAGCTTTAAAAATGAGCTCGACCAGTTAAACCTTGAGTATGTAAAAATAAAAATAAAAACACAAAGATGGGACTTTGAAAGCCTAACGGCTATATTTTTTCGTCCCTATTTCTAATCTAATCTAATCTAATCTAATCTAATGTTATCTAAGCTGTTAAAAAAACGTACATCTGCATAAGGTCTCCCCTAACACGTCTTCCTTTTATTGAATGAAGGTTTAATAATTTTAATCTATCTTAGTATAGTATAGTATAGTATAGTATAGTATAATGTGGGACTGGCTCAAGCCTAAGCCTCGCGGCTTATAATTATCTTGGTAATTTAAATCTTTACAATTTTTAACCATTTTGGTTGCTCTCCTCTGTACTCTTTCGATAGAAGCTGATTGACGTTTAACCCTTTCACCGCCAAAGTCGCATTTTAGCACCACAGTGATTTAACAGTCACCTGTGTCACTAAAAGGCATCAAATCGGGGTCTAATTATCCAAAGACCCTATGGCCTTAGTTTTGGGAAGTAAGGATAGACCATATTTTATATAAGCTATCCACAAAAAGTTACGGATCACTTGCAAACTAATTCATAACTTTCCAAATAAGAAAGCCAATGCGTTGAATTTTGGCCAACATTTAATTCAATGCTTTAGTGATAACGATACACAATTGCCTTCAATTTCGAGCAATCGTTTGGTCTGTACATTTGATCAAAGTGGGTACGTATCGAAATTTGATTTCCCAAAGTCATTGAAATCACAAGACAGGGCATTCTGATGCTCCCAAAAGTTCAGTAATGCGTGTATCCGCCATGGCTGTTCTGGCACTCGACGCAGCGAGTCCTCATGGAGTTGACCAGGGTGGTGAAGATCCTCTGTGGAAGCGCCTGCCACTCAGCCTGCAGCATCTGGTAGAGGTGCTGGGCATCCCTGGGAGGGGGGTGGTTGCTCCTCACTTTGCGATCCAGCTCATCCCAGAGGTTCTCAATCGGGTTGAGATCGGGACTGCATGCTGGCCACTCCATTCTGTTGACTCCAGACTGCTGCAGGAAGTCGTTGACCACCCTTGCCCTGTGGGGGCGAGCGTTGTCATCCTGGTAGACAGCCGGCGGTCCCATCTGCTGCAGTGTAGGCACAGCCAGCGGTCGAAGGATCTCATCCCGGTATCGGAGGCCAGTCAGGTTACCCTGTACATGATACAAGGGTGTTCTGTGGTGAAGGCTGAAGGCCCCCCAGACCATTACAGAACCTCCACCAAAGGCCACCTTTTCTTGGACAGTGGCGTCAATAAAGCGTTCCCCTGGGCGCCTCCAGACCCTCAGTCGGCCGTCGTTGTGGTTCAGGGTGAAGCGTGATTCATCACTGAACAGGACCTGGGACCATTGCTGACGTGTCCACCTCACGTGACGTCTGCAGAAGGCGCGGCGTGCTGCCCTATGGGCTGGAGTTAAGCGTGGCCGTACAGCTGGGCGACGAGAACGGAGGTTAAACCCATGAAGGCGGTTCCGTATGGTCTGCTGGCTGATGTTGATGTTAGTAGCCACCCTCAGCTGCCTTCGAATGATGCTGGAAGAGGCTGTTCTTGTCTGCAGGGCTTGTCGTTCAATGAGACGATCTTCACGTGGAGTTGTCTTCTTCGGTCGACCAGATCTGCATCTTTCATGGACCCTCCCAGTGGCTGTGAAGCGTTGAATCAGTCTGACAATGACCGAGATGGACACCTGAAGTCGCCTGGCCACTTCTCGCTTGGGAACACCATCTTGGAACCATGCAACAGCTCGTCCCCTATCCAACTCGCTCAATTTTCGTCGTGGAGGCATTGTCAAATCAGGCCTAATACTGGTGGTATGTCTTCTTATAAAGCCAAGCAAGAGACAGCATCTCACACATAAACAGCAGTGCTTGCACGTGCATAATGGTTTTTCCATCTGGCTTGTGCAATGTGTTCATGCAGAACGATCCAAAACAAGGTCCTTTTTCGCAAGTTTCCGCTTTTTCTTTTGCTGCCAAGCTCAGTAATAGAGAATCACGTGCAATGTTTCCACTAACACAACATCGCCCACTTACAGCTGAACAAGAATTCATAACAATTTGGCTTGACTGAGAAAAAAATAACAGGAGCGAACGGAGTTTATTGCGCACCTGTTTTCTCATAGTGATCCTTAACTTTTTGTGAGTAGTGTATATGTCACAGAAGAATCACCAATACTACACATGGATTTTATTCTCTACCCAGGTAATTTTAATGGTCATTTTTGGCTGAAATATGGTTGGCGGTGAAAGGGTTAAGATACGGGTACCAGATGATGGATACTCTAAATGTGGACGCACCATTGATTTGTATAATAGCAAAAATGTTTCCTTATCTAAACAAAAAATGTTTTTTTAATTATTCCTAACATCTGATTTGTCCTGTTATTTATCCCTTTATGGATATGTGCATCAAAGGTAAGATTGTTGTCAAATACAACTCCAAGGTCTTTTTCCTCAATACATGCAGTACTTTATCTTTTGCTCGTCTTGATCGATTTTCATAACATAATTATATATCCGGATTATTTTTGCCTACATGCATAACTTTGCATTTTGACACATTAAAACATTGGTTCCAGTCATCAGTCCACTTCTGGAGGTTATTTCACTTAAGTCACTTTGTATGATATTGTTTTCTGTTGTATTGTTATAAATCTTTGTGTTTGCGAATATTTTGCATGTGCTTTGTATAAAATTTGGTAGATCTAGATCATTGATAAAAATAGTAAATAATACTGGTCCAGTATCATGATAAAATTCAATTACAATTTCCATTTGAAACTGATTAATTAAGAAATCAAGACAATTAATGACAAAATAAAAGAAATACAATGAAATTAAAAATTAAAAAAAAAAAAAATTGGTTTCACTAGGTTTTAGGTTTTACTTCTCGGTTTCACTAGGTTTCGGGATTTACTGCTCAGTGTTCGGTTTCACCAGGTTTCGGGTTTTACTGCTTGAATAGGTTTTGGGTTTTAAGGGGGGTTTCGCCCGGTTTCGGTTTTCACACATACCCCACATTACCTCTTAGACTCAGTGTCATATCCAATCAAAACTGCAAACTCCCAGACTTCGTCTTCCACCGTCACCGACTTTTCCAAGCCAACGGAAGGAAAGGAGAACAAAGATGAACTTGAATTGATTCATTATCTTCCTTCCAAGTCTTATTATTTAAGTCATCTATGGCACCAACCGTCTTGGTCTGCCCAAATAAAAAGGACAGAGGAACAAACCAAAAGCTTCTATTGTGTTAGGAATAGTTGTGACACTTCCAGACAAGACTTGTTTTATACAAGGCAAGTTCACAAGGATGAAAATTGCTTGCTTCAGATTATGTTTACGCGCGGAAGGTAAGATGCCGCAAATTCCTCTCAGCTCCCGAAAATTCATCTTTGCTGCTACAAAACAAATATTCCTCTTTGGTCTGTTAGGGGGTTGGCAGGTCTGCATGCGTGCGTGCGCTTGTGTGTGTGTGAGTGCATGCATATGCGCGCGCGTGTGTGTGTGAATCGTATCCGATCATGATACCCAGATAGCAGAGGAGACCAAGTGCTGCTATTCTGGATGCCTTGGCTGTATATTGTTTGCAGCGGCACAGCCTGGCCTGGGGTGCATCCCCACTTTGTCAGCAAAAAAGACGATAGCACAATTTGTGTTGGGGAAAACATTTCCTTTCTTTAAAAAAATATCGTTTTTAGCCCAGTCATCCAAAATATCAGGCCACCGGCCACCGATCCATAACAGTCCCTAACGGCCAGCTGATCCCATTAGCTGCAGCACTAAGTGCCAGAGAGAAATGCCGTTTAGTGTGAGAGTCGTGGTCATTCACAACAGACTCAGCTGATCCCATTAGCTGCAGCACTAAGTGCCAGAGAGAAATGCCGTTTAGTGTGAGAGTCGTGGTCATTCACAATAGACTCAGCTGATCCCATTAGCTGCAGCACTAAGTGCCAGAGACAAATGCCGTTTAGTGTGAGAGTCGTGGTCATTCACAACAGACTCAGCTGATCCCATTAGCTGCAGCACTAAGTGCCAGAGACAAATGCCGTTTAGTGTGAGAGTCGTGGTCATTCACAACAGACTCAGCTGATCCCATTAGCTGCAGCACTAAGTGCCAGAGACAAATGCCGTTTAGTGTGAGAGTCGTGGTCATTCACAACAGACTCAGCTGATCATGATTTGCCATTACTGTAGAAACCCATTTTGTTACAGATCTCACCTTACTTTTGGCCCTGTGTACAGACTGAAATACCACAAGACTGCTCCACGTGGCCCAGTCATGACGGTCTGTGTTGTACAGCCCTCACCTTACTTTTGGCCCTGTGTACAGACTGAAATACCACAAGACTGCTCCACGTGGCCCAGTCATGACGGTCTGTGTTGTACAGCCCTCACCTTACTTTTGGCCCTGTGTACAGACTGAAATACCACAAGACTGCTCCACATGGCCCAGTCATGACGGTCTGTGTTGTAACAAAACACAACCATCTTTGTCATTGATATTTTGATCTCAGTTTGGATAAAACGACATAACTGGTATCATTATCGGGTGACAATGAATTCTTTATTAAGATTAGTTCAATACTTTAAGCTCAAAGCTTAGAATATCGAAGTTTCCCCCCACAGACACTCACTCAGCTTCATCACAAAGAAACCTGATTCTGCCGATGATGTTATTATCACTGTCAGTGTGTAAATGGGCATTCCACCCGGACACCAGGAGACAATTTAAAAAAATTTGATAATGCTCAGTTCAGTATGTTATGCTTTAGAGCTTGGAGAATAAAACTTTTCACAGACACACATACAAACAGAGAAACAGAAAGGCCCTCGCTCCAGTTGCAGCAACCCCCTCCTGTTCTTTTATGACTGGAAATAACACACTGCCTTGTCAGCGGACCCGTAATAGTCTCAAGCTGCACGGGAAACACCACATTCTTTCCATTGTGTAGAGTAAACTGTGTTCACAGATTCTAACACCAGTCGACTACATGTTGGCATTTTAAAGAATTAAATTTAAGTCTAAAACATAAACTAGAATATATATGTAGAAATGTTTCTTTAAAAATGGATTTAACGAAGAAACGTTGCAAGAGGTAAGTGTGTGTGCGTGCGTGTGTGCTTGTGTGTGTGTGTGTGCGTATGTGCGTGCATGCCCGCGTGTGTGTGTGTGTGTGTGTGCGCGTGCGTGTGTGCTTGTGTGTGTGTGTGTGCGTATGTGCGTGCATGCCCGCGTGTGTGTGTGTGTGTGTGTGCGTGTGCGTGCGTGAGCGTGTGTGCTAACATGTTGACATGAATGCACACAGGCTAACTCCGGCGGAAAAGATGATTGTTTGCTGCACTGCATGTTGCCTGTTTGTGTTGAATCAGCGTTATGTCAGACGTTAGAGGGGTTCTGAACTGCCCCCCCCCCCCCCCCCCCCCCTTAAAAAAAAACGAGCAAGAAAAGAAAAAGAAAGAAATGAAAAGAGAGAAATGTAATTTCATGTTTAACTTTAAGCTTCCCAGTCAGCTTCAACCAAGCACTTCGACCCCCCCACCCCCCACCTCCATGACTAACTGATCTGCCACTGTGATTGCTGTTTAGTCTGTATCTTTGACATGAATAGTCCAGATGTTCTTGACGTGTAGTGTTGTTGGCTAGTTACCCTAGCTAAAAGACTCCAGGGATCATCCCAATAGCAGAAGCTCTTGAACACTACATCAGGCAGGGATGAGAACATTATGTCACTATGTGTGTGACCGTTTTTTTTTTTATTACCCTGCCATGTGGGCAGCCACATTCGGGGGATTTGGAGACTGATTTTGTTATGCTAGGAACTTGTTATGGCTATTAATGTCAAGACAGCCCCCGCATAACTATGCAGAGCATACCAACATGTTGATATAGCCTTGGTGTTCTAGCCTATGTCAACTGATCTGATATAGCCTTATGCCAAGGCGAACACCCCTTTTTGACGAGAGCTCTTCAGATCTTCAGGGGCAAACAAATATTGTACTTTAAGTTAGCTCAATTTGATTTTACTCTGTCTATTTATTTATGTATGTATGTAATTGTATGTATTTGTTTATTTATTTATTTATTCATATATTTATTCATTTATTTATTTCAGAATGGGGCTGAGATTCGCAGCACTTCATTTGTGGAGGAGAGCTCTTCAATTCTGACTCTTCATGGGGGGAGGAGGATTTGGTGCTGACCTCAGTGCTGTCCCCAGCACACAGAAAGTCGTCTGCCCAGAACAACCACTCCACAGACAACAGACTGGTGGGTACAACTCTAGTTATCTTCCACAGACAACAGACTGGTAGGTACAACTCTAGTTATCTTCCACAGACAACAGACTGGTAGGTACAACTCTAGTTATCTAATATCTTCCACAGACAACAGACTGGTGGGTGCAGCTCTAGTTATCTTGCACAGACAACAGACCGGTAGGTACAACTCTAGTTATCTTGCACAGACAACAGACCGGTGGGTACAACTCTAGTTATCTTCCACAGACAACAGACCGGTAGGTACAACTCTAGTTATCTTCCACAGACAACAGACTGGTGGGTACAACTCTAGTTATCTTGCACAGACAACAGACTGGTAGGTACAACTCTAGTTATCTTGCACAGACAACAGACCAGTGGGTACAACTCTAGTTATCTTCCACAGACAACAGACCAGTGGGTACAACTCTAGTTATCTTCCACAGACAACAGACCAGTGGGTACAACTCTAGTTATCTTCCACAGACAGACTAGTGGGTACAACTCTAGTTATCTTCCACAGACAACAGACCAGTGGGTACAGCTCTAGTTATCTTCCACAGACAACAGACTGGTAGGTACAACTCTAGTTATCTAATATCTTCCACAGACAACAGACTGGTAGGTACAGCTCTAGTTATCTTCCACAGACAACAGACTGGTAGGTACAACTCTAGTTATCTTCCACAGACAACAGACCGGTAGGTACAACTCTAGTTATCTTCCACAGACAACAGACTGGTAGGTACAACTCTAGTTATCTAATATCTTCCACAGACAACAGACTGGTAGGTACAGCTCTAGTTATCTTCCACAGACTGGTAGGTACAACTCTAGTTATCTTGCACAGACAACAGACTGGTGGGTACAACTCTAGTTATCTTCCACAGACAACAGACTGGTAGGTACAACTCTAGTTATCTTCCACAGACAACAGACTGGTAGGTACAACTCTAGTTATCTTCCACAGACAACAGACCGGTAGGTACAACTCTAGTTATCTTCCACAGACAACAGACCAGTGGGTACAGCTCTAGTTATCTTCCACAGACAACAGACTGGTGGGTACAACTCTAGTTATCTTCCACAGACAACAGACCAGTGGGTACAGCTCTAGTTATCTTCCACAGACAACAGACCAGTGGGTACAGCTCTAGTTATCTTCCACAGACAACAGACCGGTAGGTACAACTCTAGTTATCTTCCACAGACAACAGACCAGTGGGTACAGCTCTAGTTATCTTGCACAGACAACAGACCAGTGGGTACAGCTCTAGTTATCTTCCACAGACAACAGACCAGTGGGTACAACTCTAGTTATCTTCCACAACAACAGACCAGTGGGTACAGCTCTAGTTATCTTCCACTAACAACAGACCAGTGGGTACAGCTCTAGTTATCTTCCACAGACAACAGACCAGTGGGTACAACTCTAGTTATCTTCCACAGACAACAGACCAGTGGGTACAGCTCTAGTTATCTTCCACAGACAACAGACCGGTGGGTACAGCTCTAGTTATCTTCCACTAACAACAGACCAGTGGGTACAGCTCTAGTTATCTTCCACTAACAACAGACCAGTGGGTACAGCTCTAGTTATCTTCCACAGACAACAGACCAGTGGGTACAGCTCTAGTTATCTTCCACAGACAACAGACCAGTGGGTACAGCTCTAGTTATCTTCCACAGACAACAGACCAGTGGGTACAACTCTAGTTATCTTCCACTAACAACAGACCAGTGGGTACAGCTCTAGTTATCTTCCACTAACAACAGACCAGTGGGTACAGCTCTAGTTATCTTCCACTAACAACAGACCAGTGGGTACAACTCTAGTTATCTTCCACAGACAACAGACCAGTGGGTACAGCTCTAGTTATCTTCCACTAACAACAGACCGGTGGGTACAGCTCTAGTTATCTTCCACTAACAACAGACCAGTGGGTACAGCTCTAGTTATCTTCCACAGACAACAGACCAGTGGGTACAACTCTAGTTATCTTCCACAGACAACAGACCAGTGGGTACAGCTCTAGTTATCTTCCACTAACAACAGACCAGTGGGTACAGCTCTAGTTATCTTCCACTAACAACAGACCAGTGGGTACAGCTCTAGTTATCTTCCACAGACAACAGACCAGTGGGTACAACTCTAGTTATCTTCCACAGACAACAGACCAGTGGGTACAGCTCTAGTTATCTTCCACAGACAACAGACCAGTGGGTACAACTCTAGTTATCTTCCACAGACAACAGACCAGTGGGTACAGCTCTAGTTATCTTCCACAGACAACAGACCGGTGGGTACAGCTCTAGTTATCTTCCACTAACAACAGACCGGTGGGTACAGCTCTAGTTATCTTCCACTAACAACAGACCGGTGGGTACAGCTCTAGTTATCTTCCACCTGTAGACAACAGACCAGTGGGTACAGCTCTAGTTATCTTCCACAGACAACAGACCGGTGGGTACAGCTCTAGTTATCTTCTACTGACAACAGACCGGTGGGTACAGCTCTAGTTATCTTCTACTGACAACAGACCGGTGGGTACAACTCTAGTTGTCTTCCACTAACAACAGACCAGTGGGTACAGCTCTAGTTATCTTCCACTAACAACAGACCGGTGGGTACAACTCTAGTTATCTTCCACTAACAACAGACCAGTGGGTACAGCTCTAGTTATCTTCTACTGACAACAGACCGGTGGGTACAGCTCTAGTTATCTTCTACTTTCAACAGACCGGTGGGTACAGCTCTAGTTATCTTCTACTGACAACAGACCGGTGGGTACAGCTCTAGTTATCTTCTACTTTCAACAGACCGGTGGGTACAGCTCTAGTTATCTTGAAAACATGTGACCACAAAAAGATAGAAAGAAAGAAAAATAAATCACAAGAAAATTTGGTTATATCCAAGTATAAGACCGTAAAACCGGTGCCACACACGCGTAAAATTGTAAGGGGGTGCAATCTGACTGGACAACGTGAGTCACGATTCACATGAAATACTTCCATTTAAATCTAGTTCTGCTATTTTCTCTCACTATCCTTCAGTGGACCCAGTACTTGATTTTCGCATGAATCATGACTCGCATCGTCACAATCGCATCGCATTCAGATCCGAATCACATGCAGTGTAGCAGGTCCCTAAGGAAGATAATATTTAGCAACTTGTAACCCCTCACACCCACTGTGACCCAGTCTGCTGTTTTCATGTTTATGACAACAATCCTAGGCTGATCCTAACCCTATCCCTTTACCCACAATGGCAGAATGTTGCTTATCAGTGAAACCCAGTCTGCTGTTTTCATGGTTATGACAACAATGTTAGGCTGATCCTAACCCTATCCCTTTACCCACATTGGCGGAATGTAGATTATCAGTGAAACCCAGTCTGCTGTTTTCATGGTTATGACAACAATGTTAGGCTGATCCTAACCCTATCCCTTTGCCCACAATGGTGGAATGTAGATTATCAGTGAAACCTAGTCTGCTGTTTTCATTGTTATGACAACAATCCTAGGCTGATCCTAACCCTATCCCTTTACCCACAATGGCGGAATGTAGATTATCAGTGAAACCCAGTCTGCTGTTTTCATGGTTATGACAACAATGTTAGGCTGATCCTAACCCTATCCCTTTGCCCACAATGGCAGGATGTAGATTATCAGTGAAACCTAGTCTGCTGTTTTCATGGTTATGACAACAATGTTAGGCTGATCCTAACCCTATCCCTTTGCCCACAATGGCAGGATGTTGCCTATCAGTGAACATTTACAATGTGAAGGTTCGTGTAGCCGGGAGGAACATGTTTGATACGATTCCTTGTTGCTAATGTCCTACATGTTCCTCCCTATGTGTGTGATTTTGGTCACAAGGAATAGTGTAAAAGATATGGGACTGATCCCGATGATCAGATTTGCATAATCGTTCCTGATTACGCAGGGATGAGGCTCAGGATGTCAGTTTAACCATCACATTGTTCAGCCATATAATGCCTTTCCAGTGATTTTGAGTATTTTGTTTTTTAATGTTTAGTTTTTTGGCTGCTCAACTGGGAGTAATTACGTTACAGGGCTTTGCAATCTTGCTTTTACAGCTGTTAGTTGAGTACAGAAAGCAGAGAGGACTCTGTATGTATTTCATTTGTTGAAGTTGAGTACAGAAAGCAGAGAGGACTCTGTATTTCATTTGTTGAAGTTGAGTAAAGAAAGCAGAGAGGACTCTGTATTTCATTTGTTGAATTTGAGTAAAGAAAGCAGAGAGGACTCTGTATTTCAATTGTTGAAGTTGAGTACAGAAAGCAGAGAGGACTCTGTATTTCATTTGTTGAATTTGAGTAAAGAAAGCAGAGAGGACTCTGTATTTCAATTGTTGAAGTTGAGTACAGAAAGCAGAGAGGACTCTGTATTTCATTTGTTGAAGTTGAGTACAGAAAGCAGAGAGGACTCTGTATTTCATTTGTTGAAGTTGAGTACAGAAAGCAGAGAGGACTCTGTATTTCATTTGTTGAAGTTGAGTACAGAAAGCAGAGAGGACTCTGTATTTCATTTGTTGAAGTTGAGTACAGAAAGCAGAGAGGACTCTATATTTCATTTGTTGAAGTTGAGTAAAGAAAGCAGAGAGGGGAAGAAAAGTTGACGTGTGTGTGTGTCAAGTCCAGTCAAGTCAAAATTTTATTTCCAGATGGAACATTGAATAGGCAAATAATGTACTTGTTTTCATTTTGTGTGTGTGTGTATTGTATTTAACAATATAGCCGATAATTTATAATTTAATGACTAATTCTGACAACAGGCCCTAGATATTTTGGCTTTGGGGCAAAACATGGGGATTTTGCCACTGTTATGTTCTTATCTACTTCATTCCACAATCTCGTTGTTTTTGTTTTTGTTTTTGACTTTTTAAAATGTAGTCTTAACGTTCCGCATTGTTAAGGGAAGTGGGATTACAATAGCTCCTGGTTGGTTTCATTTAGAGACAATGTAACTGTTGTTGCAAGGAAAACGTTTCATACGTCTAGAGTAGCCCTCACAATGACGCAAGCATGACATGTTTATCTACAATCTCTACTATTTCAAGGGGGGGGGGGGGGGGGGGGTATGCGCGTACCAACCAATGCGCAGACCTGTTGATACTCTATATAATGTTTAAAATGGCATTAGACTACAGTGAATATTCCCCAACCTTCATTTGATTGGGAAAAAACCAGCGTCTGAAGTGAAAGTGATTGTTGGAAGTGTCCTACGTTTAGAGTGTCGTATGCCTGTGTACTGACCGTTATGATAAACATCTATGTATTGTCTACAGTCTCTGATGGGTCATGTGACCACACCCTCCAGAAGAAGTGTCCTACGTTTAGAGTGTCGTATGCCTGTGTACTGACCGTTATGATAAACATCTATGTATTGTCTACAGTCTCTGATGGGTCATGTGACCACACCCTCCAGAAGAAGTGTCCTACGTTTAGAGTGTCGTATGCCTGTGTACTGACCGTTATGATAAACATCTATGTATTGTCTACAGTCTCTGATGGGTCACGTGACCACACCCTCCCTCCAGAAGAGGCGTCCAGTAAGAGTGACTCAGACAGCTCAGAGCCAGAACAGAAACTCCTCAAGAATGCCGCTGATAGTCAGAAACATGTGAGTGCATTGTGAACGATAACTATTATATTCATTATTTTACACAGTTATTGTGTTATCTTCTTCTTAGCTATGCGTGGCCACAATCAACACTTTGATTATTTTGCCACGGAACCGGGGAGGTTCTATACCACTTTTGCCGGAAGAAAGGCTCAAGGCCTGAGAAGAAACGGTGTGTTAGAAGAGGGGATAGATAAAAGAGAACCGTTAACCGTAAGCCTAGCCAACTGTTGATCTGCTGGGTTGTTGGAAGAAGGGGTAGTGGGGATGGGGCGGAGGGGAGGAGGAGAAGAAAAACGGGGGGGAGGGGGGAGAGTATTGTAGCTTGTTAGTCCGATGACCCCAGAGTGGGGCCATCAGACCAGCAGGAGGTTGTCCAATGAGGTGTTGCCAGACTCTGATCACAAAGCTCTCTGGGGTTCTGGCCTCAACTGCTGCTGGTGGCAGGACGTTCCATTCCCTGATGGTACGTGGGAAAAAGGAACTTTGTCTATACTGTGTGCATAAGGAACAACCCGAAACGAAATCTCGATAAATACATTTACGTCATCCGCGCCCCCCCCCCCCCCCACCCCTTCACGCTCCACTAGAATCCAAACCATTACAACTAGCGTTTTCCACACGAAAGGCATTTTCTCACACTACCCCCCCCCTCAGCCCGCCCCCGCATTCACCATCCCCCTTCACAGACCTCAAGCTGACCTACTTTCCATAGATCTCCCAGCACACACACGCGCGCACGTGTAGAGGGACAAATGCCCCCCAACACGGCCGCGTGCACACACGCACACACACACACACACATAATGTGTCATGTTTTGTGATGTGTCTGCTGTGTGCATAATGTGCCATGTTTTGTGATGTGTGCATAATGTGCCATGTTTTATGATGTGTGCATAATGTGTCATGTTTTGTGATGTGTCTGCTGTGTGCATAATGTGCCATGTTTTGTGATGTGTCAGGTGTGTGCATAATGTGCCATGTTTTGTGATGTGTGCTGTGTGCATAATGTGCCATGTTTTGTGATGTGTGCATAATGTGCCATGTTTTGTGATGTGTGCATAATGTGTCATGTTTTGTGATGTGTGTTGTGATGTGTGCATAATGTGCCATGTTTTGTGATGTGTGCATAATGTGCCATGTTTTGTGATGTGTGCATAATGTGTCATGTTTTGTGATGTGTGCATAATGTGCCATGTTTTGTGATGTGTGCATAATGTGCCATGTTTTGTGATGTGTGCATAATGTGCCATGTTTTGTGATGTGTGCATAATGTGCCATGTTTTGTGATGTGTGCATAATGTGTCATGTTTTGTGATGTGTGCATAATGTGCCATGTTTTGTGATGTGTCAGGTGTGTGCATAATGTGCCATGTTTTGTGATGTGTCAGGTGTGTGACATGATCTCCAAATGGGAACATTGCCAACACAACCACCAGCCGTGTCACAGGGCTAACCAATCACCAGCCGTGTCACAGGGCTAACCAATCACCAGCCGTGTCACAGGGCTAACCAATCACCAGCTGTGTCACAGGGCTAACCAATCACCAGCCGTGTCACAGGGCTAACCAATCACCAGCCGTGTCACAGGGCTAACCAATCACCAGCCGTGTCACAGGGCTAACCAATCACCAGCCGTGTCACAGGGCTAACCAATCACCAGCCGTGTCACAGGGCTAACCAATCACCAGCCGTGTCACAGGGCTAACCAATCACCAGCCGTGTTACAGGGCTAACCAATCACCAGCTGTGTCACAGGGCTAACCAATCACCAGCCGTGTCACAGGGCCAACCAATCACCAGCCATGTCATAGGGCCAACCAATCACCAGCCGTGTCACAGGGCCAACCAATCACCAGCTGTGTCACAGGGCCAACCAATCACCAGCCGTGTCACAGGGCCAACCAATCACCAGCCATGTCACAGGGCTAACCAATCACCAGCCGTGTCACAGGGCCAACCAACCACCAGTCATGTCACAGGGCTAACCACACTGGCCTGTCCATACAACTGCTCTACAAACAGGTCAGTGATCACCACCAGTCAACGTGTGTATAAGACATAGATATTCAAGGTACTTTTTTTTATCTTCAATAACTGTTTTATTATCATCATCATCATCATCATCATCATCATCATCCATATCATCATCATCATCATCATCCATATCATCATCATCATCATCATCATCATCCATATCATCATCATCATCATCATCATCATCATCATCATCATATCATCATCATCATCATCATCATCATCATCATCATCATCATCATCATCATCATCATCATCATCATCATCATCATCATCATCATCATCATCCATATCATCATCATCATCATCCATATCATCATCATCATCATCATCATCATCATCATCATCATCATCATCATCATCATCATCCCATATCATCATCATCTTCATCCATATCATCATCATCATCATCCATATCATCATCATCATCATCATCATCACATAGGTGTCAACCCAATTTTCCTTTTTTTCAAAACTTCTTATTGAAAAATAATGTTCCCCTTATTTCAAGCCTGGAAAACGTATAAATTTCAGAACTCTCAAAACCATGAAAAAGTTGCTGTGAATACATTATATTCAGACATCGTTTTCATGCAGTTTTGTTATATATATTGAAAAATGGGCAGGGGAGCGTACCTTCCTTTCTGAAAGGACAGGTTTTCCCATTTTTTCAAGTGTCTCCCACTCCCAACTTGTGCCTTTTTGGCCACAGGGGGGTTCGTAGAACTGGAAGAATTAGCGTCCGCCATTTTCTATTCAAACAACGCTCACACAGACGTTCTGAAGAAACCACGCGTGCGCAGATTACCAGAACAAATCGCTCTCTGCGCATAACCGATCATCTACTGATCTAGCATACTGCTTTCGTTTTCCTGTTCGGCTGCTTGGCGTCCGCGTTTTGTCGTCTGCTATCACAAAATTCTATCACTTTGCGGTTTGTCTCTGATTTCTGATCTGCCCGTATAAATCAGTTTTACCCGTATTGTGCTATACGGCCGTACAGACCCAAAATCATGGTTTTCCGGTACAGCAATATGGGAAAACCGTATAGGTTGACACCTATGATATCATAACACAAAACAACTGACTGATCAATGACTACTGTTTTACTATCATCATCATAACACAAATGACAAAACAACTGACTGATCAATGACTACTGTTTTACTATCATCATCACATCATAACACAGAACAACTGACTGATCAAAGACTACTGTTTTACTATCATCATAACACAAAACAACTGACTGATCAATGACTACTGTTTTACTATCATCATCATAACACAAAACAACTGACTGATCAATGACTACTGTTTTACTATCATCATCATAACACAAAACAACTGACTGATCAGTGACTACTGTTTTACTATCATCATCACATCATAACACAGAACAACTGACTGATCAATGACTACTGTTTCACTATCATCATCATAACACAGAACAACTGACTGATCAGTGACTACTGTTTTACTATCATCATCACATCATAACACAGAACAACTGACTGATCAAAGACTACTGTTTTACTATCATCATAATACAAAACAACTGACTGATCAATGACTACTGTTTTACTATCATCATCACATCATAACACAAAACAACTGACTGATCAATGACTACTGTTTTACTATCATCATCATATCACAACACAGAACAACTGACTGATCAATGACTACTGTTTTACTATCATCATCACATCATAACACAGAACAACTGACTGATCAATGACTACTGTTTTACTATCATCATCATCATCATAACACAGAACAACTGACTGATCAGTGACTACTGTTTTACTATCATCATCATCACATCATAACACAGAACAACTGACTGATCAGTGACTACTGTTTTACTATCATCATCGCCGATTATAGTACTTATTTGAAATAGAATAATTGCAACATTGTATGGATAAGACTATGCATAATAGATTGGTTTGGGTACCATTTGTTTAAGATTCCTGATATATTGGCAGGATAAACGATTCGGTTAGAATTCTTAATTTTTAGTTAGTTTAATTTTTACAGTCATTCGATATTCAAAAAAATTTTGTATGTGAATCTGTCTTACAAAAGTGAATACGGATCATTGGATTTTGAATGTAGTTCTTATCGTTTTTGATTTTCTGTAATTAAGAATGAAGGTGATGTTCGTTTCAGTCATTTCTTTTAAGCCCAAACTCCTTCACATTTTTATTTGTCTACAACGGCAACCAATAAAGCCAGTCTTCATGCAGCTTCTGTCCATCAATGACTTATTTCCCTTTACAAGATAGAACTTGTCTTGGCCCATCACACCTTTACCTTAATTGTGTGATGTGCTGGCCATGTTTGGTGGATCACTGACCTTTACAAGATAGAACTTGTCTTGGCCTATCACACCTTTATCTTCATTATGTGATATGCTGGCCATGTTTGGTGGCCTACTGACCTTTACAAGATAGAACTTGTCTTGGCCCATCACACCTTTATCTTCATTGTGTGATGTGCTGGCCATGTTTGGTGGCTCACTGACCTTTACAAGATAGAACTTGTCTTGGCCTATCACACCTTTACCTTAATTGTGTGATGTGCTGGCCATGTTTGGTGGCTCACTGACCTTTACAAGATAGAACTTGTCTTGGCCTATCACACCTTTATCTTCATTATGTGATGTGCTGGCCATGTTTGGTGGATCACTGACCTTTACAAGATAGAACTTGTCTTGGCCTATCACACCTTTATCTTCATTGTGTGATGTGCTGGCCATGTTTGGTGGCCTACTGACCTTTACAAGATAGAACTTGTCTTGGCCTATCACACCTTTACCTTCATTGTGTGATGTGCTGGCCATGTTTGGTGGCCTACTGACCTTTACAAGATAGAACTTGTCTTGGCCTATCACACCTTTATCTTCATTGTGTGATGTGCTGGCCATGTTTGGTGGCCTACTGACCTTTACAAGATATGAACTTGTCTTGGCCTATCACACCTTTACCTTAATTGTGTGATGTGCTGGCCATGTTTGGTGGCCTACTGACCTTTACAAGATAGAACTTGTCTTGGCCTATCACACCTTTATCTTCATTGTGTGATGTGCTGGCCATGTTTGGTGGCCTACTGACCTTTACAAGATAGAACTTGTCTTGGCCTATCACACCTTTATCTTCATTGTGTGATGTGCTGGCCATGTTTGGTGGATCACTGACCTTTACAAGATAGAACTTGTCTTGGCCTATCACACCTTTATCTTCATTATGTGATGTGCTGGCCATGTTTGGTGGCCTACTGACCTTTACAAGATAGAACTTGTCTTGGCCTATCACACCTTTATCTTCATTGTGTGATGTGCTGGCCATGTTTGGTGGCCTACTGACCTTTACAAGATAGAACTTGTCTTGGCCTATCACACCTTTATCTTCATTGTGTGATGTGCTGGCCATGTTTGGTGGATCACTGACCTTTACAAGATAGAACTTGTCTTGGCCTATCACACCTTTATCTTCATTGTGTGATGTGCTGGCCATGTTTGGTGGCCTACTGACCTTTACAAGATAGAACTTGTCTTGGCCTATCACACCTTTATCTTCATTGTGTGATGTGCTGGCCATGTTTGGTGGATCACTGACCTTTACAAGATAGAACTTGTCTTGGCCTATCACACCTTTATCTTAATTGTGTGATGTGCTGGCCATGTTTGGTGGCCTACTGACCTTTACAAGATAGAACTTGTCTTGGCCTATCACACCTTTATCTTCATTGTGTGATGTGCTGGCCATGTTTGGTGGCCTACTGACCTTTACAAGATAGAACTTGTCTTGGCCTATCACACCTTTATCTTCATTATGTGATGTGCTGGCCATGTTTGGTGGATCACTGACCTTTACAAGATAGAACTTGTCTTGGCCTATCACACCTTTATCTTCATTATGTGATGTGCTGGCCATGTTTGGTGGCCTCACACCTTTACCTTAATTGTGTGATGTGCTGGCCATGTTTGGTGGCCACTGACCTTTACAAGATAGAACTTGTCTTGGCCTATCACACCTTTATCTTCATTGTGTGATGTGCTGGCCATGTTTGGTGGATCACTGACCTTTACAAGATAGAACTTGTCTTGGCCTATCACACCTTTATCTTCATTGTGTGATGTGCTGGCCATGTTTGGTGGATCACTGACCTTTACAAGATAGAACTTGTCTTGGCCTATCACACCTTTATCTTCATTGTGTGATGTGCTGGCCATGTTTGGTGGCCTACTGACCTTTACAAGATAGAACTTGTCTTGGCCTATCACACCTTTATCTTCATTGTGTGATGTGCTGGCCATGTTTGGTGGATCACTGACCTTTACAAGATAGAACTTGTCTTGGCCTATCACACCTTTACCTTAATTGTGTGATGTGCTGGCCATGTTTGGTGGCCTACTGACCTTTACAAGATAGAACTTGTCTTGGCCTATCACACCTTTATCCTTAATTGTGTGATGTGCTGGCCATGTTTGGTGGCCTACTGACCTTTACAAGATAGAACTTGTCTTGGCCCATCACACCTTTATCTTCATTGTGTGATGTGCTGGCCATGTTTGGTGGCCTACTGACCTTTACAAGATAGAACTTGTCTTGGCCTATCACACCTTTACCTTAATTGTGTGATGTGCTGGCCATGTTTGGTGGCCTACTGACCTTTACAAGATAGAACTTGTCTTCGCCTATCACACCTTTATCATAATTATGTGATGTGCTGGCCATGTTTGGTGGCTCACTGAAGTTTTGACTCCAGAACAGCTTGTTCCTGGACTGTTCGCCTCTTATATGTACACACACATACACACAATGCGCACACACTTTAACAAATACTATTCCAACGAATATGTGATTACTGGGCATTTAAGAAAACTCCCATTCCAGTTCTGAGCTGAGCTAGGTTATCTCCCATTATAAGGCCCTGTTTCCCGTTGGCGCTGCTCTGAGAGTGACGTGCTCTCCCGATTCTCTTCCAATTTGCTGCCAGGCTTTGCCCGGGCCATAGCAAGCATGACAGCAAATTTGAGGCGATTCGGTTAAGAAACGGTGGAAAGGTGAAGCGGCGTATAGCGCGCGTTTCTGAACCGATTCGCTTCCGGTTTGGCACACCGATAGTCACCGTCCCCGGTCATCTACCTGCCAAATTTGAAGGCAATCGGTCCAGAAATTTATTTATTTATTAAGACAACTTTTATAGCGCCTAATCTTTAAGCTCTAAGCGCTTTATGCCAGAGATACGGGCGCCGAGAGTCCGGCGGATACGCGTTTCGCGCATTTGCGAAACCGCGCAAATGACACGGCTGCCCCGGTTGCCGTTGCCATCGCCCCGTTAGGGCTCACAGCAAATTTGAAGTGATTCGGTCAAAAAACGGCGGAGTTATAAGGCCCGTTTTGTGTTTCAGACACACGCACACACACACACGGACACTTGGCTTTTTACTATATGATGATGTACATTTTATGCGTGAATAACTTGTACCCAGGGTGTGGTTTCTTTTGCTTTGTAGAACCGGCAGAAGTGGAGCTTAGTCGTAAACAATCTTGGCTGTTTGTGCGTGCGTTTTGACCGATAAGTCTATCGCTGATGGGACTGGTTTTCAAAACTCCAAGCGCAATCACTGGGCATCTTTATTCATATTTTCTTCTTTGATCGCTCAGACAGTTTCCCGTCATATATGAGCGCAGATGCGTCATGCTGCCGTTATGTGCCTAACAAAAAAACAGTTAAGCCCAGCAAGTCAGACTTCGGATGGGGGAAATGTCTTTGAAAGTGTTTTGTGAAAAAAGGCAGGAGAATGGACTGTTAAGGCAAAGAGATAGTAGATGACAGTAAGCGAAAGGAAAAGGCAAGAGCCAAGAGTGACAGATTAGAGGAAGTTACAAGCACAGAACTTCCAGAAGGTGGGGGAACTATTTATACAAAAGCCCCCGGTATCCCCACGGGGGGCATGATTCATATCAATGGCGTTTTATTAATTTGTCCCATGTGGACTTTTGAAGACAGAATGTTTGCACGACCTGTTTTCTCTGCTGTGTTGACAGAGCAGCAGCCATGGAGTCAGCACCAGGTCACCGGTGGGCTGTCTGGTCATCAGGCTGTCCGGTCATCAGGCTGTCTGGTCAGGTCATCAGGCTGCAGGTCGTCAGGCTATCTGGTCGTCAGGCTGTCTGGTCGTCATGTCTTCAGTCATCCATGAATGGAGTTCACCAAGGCCCTCACTGCAGACACACAGATGGAGTTCACCAAGGCCCTCACTGCAGACACACAGATGGAGTTCACCAAGGCCCTCACTGCAGACACACAGATGGAGTTCACCAAGGTCCTCACTGCAGACAGATGGAGTTCACCAAGGCCCTCGCTGCAGACACACAGATGGAGTTCACCAAGGCCCTCACTGCAGACACATATGGAGTTCACCAAGGCCCTCACTGCAGACAGACAGATGGAGTTCACCAAGGCCCTCACTGCAGACACACAGATGGAGTTCACCAAGGCCCTCACTGCAGACACAGATGGAGTTCACCAAGACCCTCACTGCAGACACAGATGGAGTTCACCAAGGCCCTCGCTGCAGACACACAGATGGAGTTCACCAAGGCCCTCGCTGCAGACACACAGATGGAGTTCACCAAGGCCCTCGCTGCAGACACACAGATGGAGTTCACCAAGACCCTCACTGCAGACAGATGGAGTTCACCAAGACCCTCACTGCAGACACACAGATGGAGTTCACCAAGACCCTCACTGCACACAGATGGAGTTCACCAAGACCCTCACTGCAGACAGATGGAGTTCACCAAGACCCTCGCTGCAGACACACAGATGGAGTTCACCAAGGCCCTCACTGCAGACACAGATGGAGTTCACCAAGGCCCTCACTGCAGACAGATGGAGTTCACCAAGGCCCTCACTGCAGACAGATGGAGTTCACCAAGACCCTCACTGCAGACACACAGATGGAGTTCACCAAGACCCTCGCTGCAGACACACAGATGGAGTTCACCAAGACCCTCACTGCAGACAGATGGAGTTCACCAAGACCCTCACTGCAGACACACAGATGGAGTTCACCAAGGCCCTCACTGCAGACAGATGGAGTTCACCAAGGCCCTCACTGCAGACACACAGATGGAGTTCACCAAGACCCTCACTGCAGACAGATGGAGTTCACCAAGGCCCTCACTGCAGACACACTGATGGAGTTCACCAAGGCCCTCACTGCAGACAGATGGAGTTCACCAAGGCCCTCACTGCAGACACACAGATGGAGTTCACCAAGACCCTCACTGCAGACAGATGGAGTTCACCAAGGCCCTCACTGCAGACACACAGACAGTGATTTCCTTCAAGGCAGAGGATTTATTTTTTGCAAAGAACTGTGTTGTTTTTCTCTCTGTTTACTTTCCCCCTAAATCATTGTGCAAACACGGGCATTTTTTAAATATATAACATTGCTATTGCAGAAATGATATCAGTGCTGTGAACCGAACTTGTGTGTCATGGTAGGTTCATATATAACATTGCTATTGCAGAAATGATATCGGTGCTGTGAACCGAACTTGTGTCATGGTAGGTTCATATATAACATTGCTATTGCAGAAATGATATCAGTGCTGTGAACCCAACTTGTGTGTCATGGTAGGTTCATATATAACATTGCTATTGCAGAAATGATATCAGTGCTGTGAACCGAACTTGTGTGTCATGGTAGGTTTGGGGAATAATTGTTCAGATACCTTTTTTTTAAAAGCAGGGCAGACTTGATAAACCTAGCTATCAATTTGCCATACCAGGCAATGGTATTTCTCCCTGCTCTTACCGACTTAACTGCCGTGGAATTTTTACGTGCATAAAGCGCACTGGTCAGACTAGCTTTAAGTCCCCATCTGAAGGACTCGACGTTCAGTTCGATTTGTGATGGTCAGATTATTCTGTATGTTTTTGTTAAGTTTATGATGGTCAGATTATTTTGTATGTATGTGTCAAGTTTATGATGGTCAGATTATTCTGTATAATGTTTTTGTTAAGTTTATGATGGTCAGATTATTTTGAAAAATGTTTGTCAAGTTTATGGTCAGAATATTTTGTATAATGCCATTACATTTATTTGGAGTGCAATAACTTGTGGCTTCCAGTAACTTATGGCTTCCAGTTTATGGAGTGCAATAACTTGTGGCTTCCAGTAACTTGTGGCTTCCAGTTTATGGAGTGCAATAACTTGTGGCTTCCAGTTTTTGGAGTGCAATAACTTGTGGCTTCCAGTAACTTGTGGCTTCCAGTTTTTGGAGTGCAATAACTTGTGGCTTCCAGTAACTTGTGGCTTGCAGTTTTGGGAGTGCAATAACTTGTGGCTTCCAGTAACTTGTGGCTTCCAGTTTTTGGAGTGCAATAACTTGTGGCTTCCAGTTTTTGGAGTGCAATAACTTGTGGCTTCCAGTAACTTGTGGCTTGCAGTTTTTGGAGTGCAATAACTTGTGGCTTCCAGTAACTTGTGGCTTGCAGTTTTGGGAGTGCAATAACTTGTGGCTTCCAGTAACTTGTGGCTTCCAGTTTTTGGAGTGCAATAACTTGTGGCTTCCAGTTTTTGGAGTGCAATAACTTGTGGCTTCCAGTTTGTGGAGTGCAATAACTTGTGGCTTCCAGTTTTTGGAGTGCAATAACTTGTGGCTTCCAGTAACTTGTGGCTTGCAGTTTTGGGAGTGCAATAACTTGTGGCTTCCAGTAACTTGTGGCTTCCAGTTTTTGGAGTGCAATAACTTGTGGCTTCCAGTTTTTGGAGTGCAGTAACTTGTGGCTTCCAGTTTTTGGAGTGCTAACTTGTGGCTTCCAGTTTTTGGAGTGCAATAACTTGTGGCTTCCAGTTTTTGGAGTGCAGTAACTTGTGGCTTCCAGTTTTTGGAGTGCAATAACTTGTGGCTTCCAGTTTTTGGAGTGCAGTAACTTGTGGCTTCCAGTTTTTGGAGTGCAATAACTTGTGGCTTCCAGTTTTTGGAGTGCAATAACTTGTGGCTTCCAGTTTTTGGAGTGCAATAACTTGTGGCTTCCAGTTTTTGGAGTGCAATAACTTGTGGCTTCCAGTTTTTGGAGTGCAGCAACTTGTGGCTTCCAGTTTTGGGAGTGCAATAACTTGTGGCTTCCAGTTTTTGGAGTGCAATAACTTGTGGCTTCCAGTTTTTGGGAGTGCAATAAGGTGGCTTCCAGTTTTGGGAGTGCAATAACTTGTGGCTTCCAGTTTTGGGAGTGCAGTAACTTGTGGCTTCCAGTTTTGGGAGTGCAATAACTTGTGGCTTCCAGTTTTGGGAGTGCAATAACTTGTGGCTTCCAGTTTTGGGAGTGCAGTAACTTGTGGCTTCCAGTTTTTGGAGTGCAATAACTTGTGGCTTCCAGTTTTTGGAGTGCAATAACTTGTGGCTTCCAGTTTTGGGAGTGCAGTAACTTGTGGCTTCCAGTTTTGGGAGTGCAGTAACTTGTGGCTTCCAGTTTTGGGAGTGCAATAACTTGTGGCTTCCAGTTTTGGGAGTGCAATAAGGTGGCTTCCAGTTTTGGGAGTGCAATAAGGTGGCTTCCAGTTTTGGGAGTGCAGTAAGGTGGCTTCCAGTTTTGGGAGTGCAATAAGGTGGCTTCCAGTTTTGGGAGTGCAATAAGGTGGCTTCCAGTTTTGGGAGTGCAATAAGGTGGCTTCCAGTTTTGGGAGTGCAATAAGGTGGCTTTCCAGTTTTGGGAGTGCAATAAGGTGGCTTCCAGTTTTGGGAGTGCAGTAACTTGTGGCTTCCAGTTTTGGGAGTGCAATAAGGTGGCTTCCAGTTTTGGGAGTGCAATAAGGTGGCTTCCAGTTTTGGGAGTGCAGTAACTTGTGGCTTCCAGTTTTGGGAGTGCAATAAGGTGGCTTCCAGTTTTGGGAGTGCAATAAGGTGGCTTCCAGTTTTGGGAGTGCAATAAGGTGGCTTCCAGTTTTGGGAGTGCAATAAGGTGGCTTCCAGTTTTGGGAGTGCAATAAGGTGGCTTCCAGTTTTGGGAGTGCAGTAACTTGTGGCTTCCAGATTTTCACTATCTTTAAGTTCAGGTTTTCAGTATCTTTCAGTTCAGGTTTTTACTATCTTTAAGTTCAGGTTTTCAGTATCTTTCAGTTCAGGTTTTTACTATCTTTAAGTTCAGGTTTTTACTATCTTTAAGTTCAGGTTTTCACTATCTTTAAGTTCAGGTTTTTACTATCTTTAAGTTCAGGTTTTCAGTATCTTTCAGTTCAGGTTTTTACTATCTTCAAGTTCAGGTTTTTACTATCTTCAAGTTCAGGTTTTCACTATCTTTAAGTTCAGGTTTTCACTATCTTTAAGTTCAGGTTTTCAGTATCTTTCAGTTCAGGTTTTTACTATCTTCAAGTTCAGGTTTTCACTATCTTTAAGTTCAGGTGTTTGGTTTATCAAGAATTCTACTTTCAGGTTTTTGGACCTGCTCCTACTAGCAACCTGTGTTGAGCGCATGATGGTCCGTTTATTTTTTGTAATGTGTATAATTATGCTTTGTTGTGTTAAGTTTATGACAGTTACATTGTTTAGCATGTGTGCATGCCATGCATTGATGTATTATTTTGTGCAATGTTAAGTGATGTATTATTTTGTGCAATGTTAAGTGATGTATTATTTTGTGCAATGTTAAGTGATGTATTATTTTGTTTCTGGAATAAAGGAAACGGTGAGTAAAGGGGATAGGTGGGGTGGGAAGGAGGGGGGTTGCCTTTTTTCTTTTTTTTTTTGCGGGGTGGGTAGAGGGGCTGTTAGGGGAGGGGTACTGGAGGTCGCGAGAGAGGTGGAGGTAAGGACCAATGCCCGGGGAGGGCAATGGATCCCGCCTTTGTGTAAACATTGAAGCAGCGCTCTCTTGCACGTGACGTTAGTGCATCTGCGTGCCGAAGCTTCTCACTCCTTGCCCCTCACCTAGGCTAGCTAGATGGAGAGGTAGGTAGGCAGAGGGTGTTTCTTTGCTTTGCTTTGGGATTGTTGGTTTTTTGTTTTGTTAGGTTTGGAGGGGGGTAGAGACTACCCCCTCTCTCATGTAGAACAGGTAGAAGATAGGTTAGGGTCAGGCATGGTTAATGTCAGAGAATTCTCCCATTTCAAAGAAAAATGAATGCAGAGTAACGAATGTCAAAAGTGGTTTTAAGCTTGAGGAACTTTCCCCAAGTTTGAACCATTTTATATCCATCTTCACGAACACCTAAAAGGGCTTTTATTGTTTTAATCCCTTGGTTTCACCAAGAGACAAATCTGAAACCCTGTATTTTCAGAGGAAAATGCTGTACCTCCATTACCATGCCTGAGGTTAGGATAGATAGGTAGGTTACTAGATAGGTAGTAGGTAGTTGGTAGGTAGGTAGGCAGAGGGGTTGTTTTTTGTTAGGTTTTGAGGGGGTTGGCTAAGGTCCATTGAGGTTTCCAGTTGCGTGTACCTTATGGTACAGTGAAAGGACATTACCTCCCCTTGTGTCCAATACTAAAGTAAGACATTACCTCCCCTTGTGCCCTATTCTAAGGTAAGGTCCAGCAACGGACTTTCAAAGCAGTGGAACATGGTACAGCTTCATAGGTTTTGTAACTGCTGCCAAGGGATTAGTTGACTTCTCCCATCACCAGCTGTCAGTCCTTTTGGCCCTGAGTGGGGATATAGCCTAGGCAAGGTCTCAGTTCAGCCATCCAGAGTAGCTAGCAGTGGCCTCTGTCTCGTGGAAGTCAGTCGTAGAAACGAACTAGAGATGAAGTGTTAGCGGGGAATCGGTGTCTGAACTGGAGACATCTGCCGCTCCTGCCTAGATCACCTGGACATTTCTATCGTCAATACAACGTATATCAAATGTCTGGTTGATCCTGGATGGGCAGGGGACGTCTCCAGTTCAGAGGTTCCCTTTAGATTCCAATATTTTAGAAGGGGGGTGGTTAGTGAAAATCAATAATTTAGACTTGGAAAATTTCAACAAGGGGGGTGGTTAGTGAAAATCATTAGTTTAGACTTAGAAAATTTCAATGAGGGGGGGTGGTTAATGAAAATCATGAATTTGCACTTAGAAAATAAACTAGAAACACATCTTTCAATTGCATTTTTATTTCATGTTTTTCAATGCAAATATAAATTTTATGCATCAAAGTAATAAAAATTGTTAATCAATCAACTGATTTCAGGATGTTTGAAGAAGTGAGAAGTGCAACTGGTATTGTTTTCACAAATAGTTTGCAGTGTCCTCTGCATAACATGAAACCATCATATTCCCTACACACCATTGTGCCCTGTGTGCAACGTGGAGGGTCACAGGCTGGGACAGGACCGTGGCTACACACTACTCTAATGCTGCACACAATGTGTGGAGGGTCACAGACAGGGTCCATGCTGCACACAATGTGTGGAGGGTCCATGCTGCACAGGGCACAATGTGCCACACAGCAGTGAATCTAGTCTGCATTGTACGCTAATCATGATTGCGTGTTAACAAGTAACATGGGTAGCAACATGTCAATTAGAAATTTAAGACTCATTCAAGAATATCGTACCAATGCCTCAAGCGACATTGCTCCAAGGTGCAAACTTCAAAGGTTCGGTCAGTTTTCTGGGTTCCTGGTTCTGACAGAACCTTAGGACTTTACCCTCCAACTGTTTTGTGCAGAAAGTGGGCTGGGAGACACTATTCCAAGCACAGAAAATGCATAGAAGGCGAAGGCAGCCTAACTGGCATTCTACAAATCCTGGAGCATTGGACTGCGAGACACTAATCCCAGCACAGAAGGCCTAACTGGCATTCTACAAATGCTGGAGCATTGGACTGAGAGACACTAATCCCAGCACAGAAAATGCACAGAAGGCCGAACTGGCATCCTACAAATGCTGGAGCATTGGACTGGGAGACACTATTCCGAGCACAGAAGGCGAAGGAGTTTTCATGCCTGACCCTGCCTTTCCCCTCAACCAAACCCCACTCAACTAATCCTAATTTTAAAATTCCCCCTCCCACCCTTCCTGCATCTTAATGCCTACCCTTCCTTTATACCTAGTCTTTCTTGTGTGTGCGCATGTGTGGGAATATTGTCAGGGGGGACTATAAGGCCATTTCACTTTATTGCTCTCTGTGCAACGTTCAAACAGTCCTGATGAAGCCATTCAAATGTAAAAAAGAAACCAAAGCAACAGATCTGGCGAATTTCCACACCAGACCGAGTGCCTTACTTTGCCATCTGCAGCTTTTTCCTCTGGGCCAGGAGTGGGGAGGTACCCTGGGCAAGTCCACATAGTGCCTTACTTTGCCGTCTGTAGGGCCTTTTCCTCTGGGCCAGGAGTGGGTATGTACCCTGGGCAAGGCATGCCCACATAGTGCCTTACTTTGCCGTCTGTAGGGCCTTTTCCTCTTGGCTAGGAGTGGGGAGGTACCCTGGGCAAGGCATGTTCACCACAAATGTTTCCTCCTGAGAGTGGCCATGTACACTGCACAAAACCAGTCGACTGTCAACTAATTCCAGCCCAGCCCAGCCCTTGGAGACAGCAGCTGTCCACTGGCTGACAACGACAGACTGCTATACAGTGCAGCACGGTCTTCTGGAGGGAAGGGTGGGGGTATGATATGCCTTGTAGTCCCCAAAGGTACTGACCAACATTACATTACAAGACTTTTATCCTTGACAAATAATTAAAGGATGTTTTTCATCAGCATCTCAGAAAACTCAAAACACGCACACCGAAATTCTGCTTCCCCCCCCCTGCAGAGCAGTCTGACCTCACTCCCTAGCTAATGTTGGGCAGTATACATGGAGGGTTGCCTGCAGAGCAGTCTGACCTCACTCCCTAGCTAATATTGGGCAGTATGCATGGAGGGTTGCCTGCAGAGCAGTCTGACCTCACTCCCTAGCTAATGTTGGGCAGTATGCATGGAGGGTTGCCTGCAGAGCAGTCTGACCTCACTAGCTAATGTTGGGCAGTATGCATGGAGGGTTGCCTGCAGAGCAGTCTGACCTCACTCCCTAGCTAATGTTGGGCAGTATACATGGAGGGTTGCCTGCAGAGCAGTCTGACCTCACTAGCTAATGTTGGGCAGTATACATGGAGGGTTGCCTGCAGAGCAGTCTGACCTCACTCCCTAGCTAATGTTGGGCAGTATGCATGGAGGGTTGCCTGCAGAGCAGTCTGACCTCACTAGCTAATGTTGGGCAGTATACATGGAGGGTTGCCTGCAGAGCAGTCTGACCTCACTCCCTAGCTAATGTTGGGCAGTATGCATGGAGGGTTGCCTGCAGAGCAGTCTGACCTCACTAGCTAATGTTGGGCAGTATGCATGGAGGGTTGCCTGCAGAGCAGTCTGACCTCACTCCCTAGCTAATGTTGGGCAGTATACATGGAGGGTTGCCTGCAGAGCAGTCTGACCTCACTCCCTAGCTAATGTTGGGCAGTATGCATGGAGGGTTGCCTGCAGAGCAGTCTGACCTCACTCCCTAGCTAATGTTGGGCAGTATGCATGGAGGGTTGCCTGCAGAGCAGTCTGACCTCACTAGCTAATGTTGGGCAGTATGCATGGAGGGTTGCCTGCAGAGCAGTCTGACCTCACTCCCTAGCTAATGTTGGGCAGTATGCATGGAGGGTTGCCTGCAGAGCAGTCTGACCTCACTAGCTAATGTTGGGCAGTTTGCATGGAGGGTTGCCTGCAGAGCAGTCTGACCTCACTCCCTAGCTAATGTTGGGCAGTATGCATGGAGGGTTGCCTGCAGAGCAGTCTGACCTCACTCCCTAGCTAATGTTGGGCAGTATGCATGGAGGGTTGCCTGCAGAGCAGTCTGACCTCACTAGCTAATGTTGGGCAGTATACATGGAGGGTTGCCCGCAGAGCAGTCTGACCTCACTCGCTTTATTTCCAGGAGAGAGAGGACACATTTCTGCGCACAGCTCTCCACGTTAGTGGCTGTTTGTGTGTGACTGGTGGCTGTGTTTGTGTGTGACTGGTGGCTGTGTTTGTGTGTGACTGGTGGCTGTGTTTGTGTGTGACTGGTGGCTGTGTTTGTGTGTGACTGGTGGCCGTGTTTATGTGTGACTGGTGGCTGTGTTTGTGTGTGACTGGTGGCTGTGTTTGTGTGTGACTGGTGGCTGTGTTTGTGTGTGACTGGTGGCTGTGTTTGTGTGTGACTGGTGGCTGTGTTTGTGTGTGACTGGTGGCTGTGTTTGTGTGTGATTGGGGCACAGAAAACCAGACCTAGAGCAGTGTGTGCACAAATCAGATTGTGCTGGCGTAGGATTCAGATAATTGGCCGATTAGTATATGCCCAAAAAATGGAATAGGAAAAATCTTTACTAGTTTTGATTTGAGTCATATGAATTTAAAACATGTGAGATATACCATTGGGCAAACTAAACTTTGACAAACTTAAAAATATCAAATTTAAAATTAGACTGGGCGTAAAACATAGCTAAATGTGTTACAATGCTTTAGACCTGGTTTTCTGATGCACAGTGATTAATTTCTTCAACATATGCAAATAGCATGGCATATGTGACAAACTGATATGGCATATGCGACAAAAGAGCAAGGCATATATGACAAAACTACATGACATATGTGACAAAACTACATGACATGTGACAAAACATGGCATATGTGACAACACTACATGACATGTGACAAAACTACATGACATATGTGACTGCCAACATCACGAGAGTAAATAAAGCAGTTCACATCAGTCTACCCCCCCTCCTCCCAACCGGCAATGTCAAACTATCCCCACCCACCCCCAACCGACAATGTCAACCAGCTAGGTGATCAACATCAGAAAAGTAAAGCAGTTCACATCACACGTCAAACTATCCCCCCCCCCCCCCCTCCCTAACCTAAAACAGCAAGGACACTCATGAATCCCTCCATGGGGATACCGGGGGTCTTTTGTACGGTTGCATGACACATCTGCGCTTATAATTGAAACTGTCTGAGTGGAGTGGTGCTGAATCCAGGCTGACCCATGCAGTGACCATCATGGAGGAATGGTGCAGACCCTGGTCTCCTGAGTGCAGACCCTGGTCCTTCCATGGAGAGGTGCTGAATCCAGGCTGACCCATGCAGTGACCATCATGGAGGAATGGTGCAGACCCTGGTCTCCTGAGTCCTTCCACGGAGTGGTGCTGAATCCAGGCTGACCCATGCAGTGACCATCATGGAGGAATGGTGCAGACCCTGGTCTCCTGAAGGCCGAGTCCTTCCATGGAGAGGTGCTGAATCCAGGCTGACCCATGCAGTGACCATCATGGAGGAATGGTGCAGACCCTGGTCTCCTGAAGGCTGAGTCCTTCCATGGAGTGGTGCTGAATCCAGGCTGACCCATGCAGTGACCATCATGGAGGAATGGTGCAGACCCTGGTCTCCTGAGTCCTTCCACGGAGTGGTGCTGAATCCAGGCTGACCCATGCAGTGACCATCATGGAGGAATGGTGCAGACCCTGGTCTCCTGAGTCCTTCCACGGAGCAGTGGTGCTGAATCCAGGCTGACCCATGCAGTGACCATCATGGAGGAATGGTGCAGACCCTGGTCTCCTGAGTCCTTCCACGGAGTGGTGCTGAATCCAGGCTGACCCATGCAGTGACCATCATGGAGCACTGCTGCAGACCCTGGTCTCCTGAAGGCCGAGTCCTTCCATGGAGAGGTGCTGAATCCAGGCTGACCCATGCAGTGACCATCATGGAGGAATGGTGCAGACCCTGGTCTCCTGAAGGCTGAGTCCTTCCATGGAGTGGTGCTGAATCCAGGCTGACCCATGCAGTGACCATCATGGAGGACTGCTGCAGACCCTGGTCTCCTGAAGGCTGAGTCCTTCCATGGAGAGGTGCTGAATCCAGGCTGACCCATGCAGTGACCATCATGGAGGAATGCTACAGACCCTGGTCCACCTTGTCAGGGTGAATCTGAACACACACAGAGGAATGTAGGTGAACAACATGGGTGAACACAGAGGATTGTAGGTGAACATCATGGGTTAAGATTAAAATTATAGCCCCGTCGACAAAAAGGCCTTGTTAGGGCTGTCACCACGTTAACTCTTACCACGTATTAAAAAGGGATAAAAACACAAGGTAAAAACAAGTTTTTTGCTGAAATACTTTTGTTAAAAAACCAGTCAATCACAAACTTAGCAAGTGAAAACCTGACACGTCTAGAATTAAAAACAGTAGCTTACATCAAGTGAAAAACAGTAATATCTTTCAAGCAATTAAAGATCGTGTCAGGCGGAACGTCACGGAACAAAATTTTCATTGACTCCGCAGTGCAGTGTTTCCTTCGGATGTCGTATAAATCCCAGCACTCCAAAAGGGCATGACGAATGGAAATAGGAGAATCGCATGCTACACAGTAAGGCGGGTCCTCTCCTTTCAATAGAAAGGAACGCGTGTAGTATGTGTGACCCGTATGTAATCTACAGAAAACCGTTTCTTCCTTCCGGCCGCCAGCAGCCGAAGGAAGATATTCTTTAAGGTCTGGACGAATGTTGTACAATTTGTTATCCTGTTGAAGGTTCCATTCCTCTTGCCCAAGATTTGTTATATAAGTGGAAACCCCACACTCATTTCGGTGGATGGAACATACGCCGTCACAGGAGGATCTCTTACGGCATCTCTGGCCAGACGCGGCAGGTCTAAAGAAGACCGCAGAGAAAAGGAGAAGTGTGCAAAAGAAGGCTTGATGGTTAGCAGATGACAGAAAATGCCCCAAAGAAAGGCAGGAAGATAGAAAAGGGTAAACATGATGATGAAGAATGGAGAGAATGATAAATGGGGATGAGGGCCACTCTTAGTTCTGCCCTCCAGAACTTTTCGTTGAACCGTCAGAAGTTTGCCCTTCCCAAACAATGCACCACCACCGAAAAACACCACCACATCAGATCAAACACAAAACCACCCCAGGAAACCACACCACAAATCCACCTCCAACGGAAAATAAAAAGCACTAGAAGCCAGCTAAGCTCACCATGTTGCTGAAATCAGTCGCCCATCATGATGGAAACGGATTCGAATATACCAAACTGTTGAAACCATGTCAGAAGGAAGTGACACAAAGGTGAAATAGTGCTGAAGTGTGACCGTGTTGGTTGACAAATGTCAGGACCACCATTTTTAAAAGACTATCAGAGAGAGAAGTACAACAGTCACAAAATATATTTTACTGCAATTTTCACTTTTGACCATCATGCTAAAACTCGGCACGTCTACTCTTAAATAAAAAGATTAATTAAAACAACCAGACCCCATCATGTTGCCTTTAATTACAAATAGATTAAAACAACCAGACCCCAATCATGTTGCCTTTAATTACAAATAGATTAAAACAACCAGACCCCAATCATGTTGCCTTTAATTACACACAGATTAAAACAACCAGACCCCAATCATGTTGCCTTTAATTACACACAGATTAAAACAACCAGACCCCATCATGTTGCCTTTAATTACACACAGATTAAAACAACCAGACCCCAATCATGTTGCCTTTAATTACACATAGATTAAAACAACCAGACCCCAATCATGTTGCCTTTAATTACACATAGATTAAAACAACCAGACCCCAATCATGTTGCCTTTAATTACACACAGATTAAAACAACCAGACCCCATCATGTTGCCTTTAATTACACACAGATTAAAACAACCAGACCCCATCATGTTGCCTTTAATTACACATAGATTAAAACAACCAGACCCCATCATGTTGCCTTTAATTACACACAGATTAAAACAACCAGACCCCATCATGTTGCCTTTAATTACACACAGATTAATTAAAACAACCAGACCCCATCATGTTGCCTTTAATTACACAGATTAAAACAACCAGACCCCATCATGTTGCCTTTAATTACACACAGATTAAAACAACCAGACCCCAATCATGTTGCCTTTAATTACACAGATTAAAACAACCAGACCCCAATCATGTTGCCTTTAATTACACACAGATTAAAACAACCAGACCCCATCATGTTGCCTTTAATTACATAGATTAAAACAACCAGACCCCATCATGTTGCCTTTAATTACAGATTAAAACAACCAGACCCCAATCATGTTGCCTTTAATTACACACAGATTAATTAAAACAACCAGACCCCATCATGTTGCCTTTAATTACACATAGATTAAAACAACCAGACCCCATCATGTTGCCTTTAATTACACACAGATTAAAACAACCAGACCCCATCATGTTGCCTTTAATTACACATAGATTAAAACAACCAGACCCCATCATGTTGCCTTTAATTACAAATAGATTAAAACAACCAGACCCCAATCATGTTGCCTTTAATTACACAGATTAAAACAACCAGACCCCATCATGTTGCCTTTAATTACAAATAGATTAAAACAACCAGACCCCATCATGTTGCCTTTAATTACAAATAGATTAAAACAACCAGACCCCAATCATGTTGCCTTTAATTACACATAGATTAAAACAACCAGACCCCATCATGTTGCCTTTAATTACACATAGATTAAAACAACCAGACCCCATCATGTTGCCTTTAATTACACATAGATTAAAACAACCAGACCCCATCATGTTGCCTTTAATTACATAGATTAAAACAACCAGACCCCATCATGTTGCCTTTAATTACAGATTAAAACAACCAGACCCCATCATGTTGCCTTTAATTACACAGATTAAAACAACCAGACCCCATCATGTTGCCTTTAATTACAAATAGATTAAAACAACCAGACCCCATCATGTTGCCTTTAATTACACATAGATTAAAACAACCAGACCCCATCATGTTGCCTTTAATTACACATAGATTAAAACAACCAGACCCCATCATGTTGCCTTTAATTACACACAGATTAAAACAACCAGACCCCATCATGTTGCCTTTAATTACACAGATTAAAACAACCAGACCCCATCATGTTGCCTTTAATTACAAATAGATTAAAACAACCAGACCCCATCATGTTGCCTTTAATTACACAGATTAAAACAACCAGACCCCATCATGTTGCCTTTAATTACACATAGATTAAAACAACCAGACCCCAATCATGTTGCCTTTAATTACACATAGATTAAAACAACCAGACCCCATCATGTTGCCTTTAATTACACATAGATTAAAACAACCAGACCCCATCATGTTGCCTTTAATTACACAGATTAAAACAACCAGACCCCATCATGTTGCCTTTAATTACACATAGATTAAAACAACCAGACCCCATCATGTTGCCTTTACACATAGATTAAAACAACCAGACCCCATCATGTTGCCTTTACACATAGATTAAAACAACCAGACCCCAATCATGTTGCCTTTAATTACACATAGATTAAAACAACCAGACCCCAATCATGTTGCCTTTAATTACACATAGATTAAAACAACCAGACCCCATCATGTTGCCTTTAATTACAAATAGATTAAAACAACCAGACCCCATCATGTTGCCTTTAATTACACATAGATTAACATGTAGAGTGGCTCCATGACAATTAACATGTAGAGTGGCTCCATGACAATTAACATGTAGAGAGTGGCTCCATGACAATCAACATGTAGAGTGGCTCCATGACAATTAACATGTAAAGAATGGCTCCATGACAATTAACATGTAGAGTGGCTCCATGACAATTAATATGTAGAGTGGCTCCATGACAATTAACATGTAGAGTGGCTCCGTGACAATTAACATGTAAAGAATGG
Source organism: Phymorhynchus buccinoides (assembly GCA_017654935.2). Lineage (NCBI taxonomy): Eukaryota > Metazoa > Mollusca > Gastropoda > Neogastropoda > Raphitomidae > Phymorhynchus > Phymorhynchus buccinoides. The sequence continues at coordinate 449,905 of CM065684.1, forward strand.
CTCCATGACAACATGTAGAGTGGCTCCATGACATGTAGAGTGGCTCCATGACAATTAACATGTAAAGAATGGCTCCATGACAATTAATATGTAGAGTGGCTCCATGACAAACAACATGTAGAGTGGCTCCATAACAATCAACATGTAGAGTGGCTCCATGACAATTAACATGTAGAGTGGCTCCATGACAATCAACATGTAGAGTGTGGCTCCATGACAATTAACATGTAGAGTGGCTCCATGACAATCAACATGTAGAGAGTGGCTCCATGACAATTAACATGTAGAGTGTGGCTCCATGACAATTAACATGTAGAGTGGCTCCATGACAATCAACATGTAGAGAGTGGCTCCATGACAATTAACATGTAGAGTGGCTCCATGACAATTAACATGTAGAGTGGCTCCATGACAATTAACATGTAGAGTGGCTCCATGACAATTAACATGTAGACAGTGGCTCCATGACAATTAACATGTAGAGTGGCTCCATGACAATTAACATGTAGAGTGGCTCCATGACAATTAACATGTAGAGTGGCTCCATGACAATTAACATGCAAAGAGTGGCTCCATGACAATCAACATGTAAAGAGTGGCTCCATGACAATTAACATGCAAAGAGTGGCTCCATGACAATCAACATGTAGAGTGGCTCCATGACAATTAACATGCAAAGAGTGGCTCCATGACAATTAACATGCAAAGAGTGGCTCCATGACAATTAACATGCAAAGAGTGGCTCCATGACAATTAACATGTAAAGAGTGGCTCCATGTAGACATAATGTGTAAACATTGGCTCCATGTAGAAACTTAACAAGGACTTATCCTTTCCCACCTGACGTCTGACCAACGAGTGGGCTGATCTTTGTCCAGCAATGGACATGTTGACACCATGGTCACCCACGTTATTTCAATGTAATGCTAACTGTCTGACCAACAAGGGAGGGGGCCGATCTATGTCCAGCAATGGACATGTTGACATCATGGTCAGCTACGTTATTTCAATGTAATGCTAACTGTCTGACCAACAAGGGAGTGGGCCGATCTATGTCCAGCAATGGACATGTTGACACCATGGTCACCCACGTTATTTCAATGTAATGCTAACTGTCTGACCAACAAGGGAGGGGGCCGATCTATGTCCAGCAATGGACATGTTGACATCATGGTCAGCTACGTTATTTCAATGTAATGCTAACTGTCTGACCAACAAGGGAGTGGGCCGATCTATGTCCAGCAATGGACATGTTGACAACACAATGGTCACCCACGTTATTTCAATGTAATGCTAACTGTCTGACCAACAAGGGAGTGGGCCGATGTATGTCCAGCAATGGACATGTTGACATCATGGTCAGCTACGTTATTTCAATGTAATAACTGTCTGACCAACAAGGGAGTGGGCCGATGTATGTCCAGCAATGGACATGACAACACCATGGTCAGCTACGTTATTTCAACGTAATAACTGTCTGACCAACAAGGGAGTGGACCGATGTATGTCCAGCAATGGACATGTTGACAACACCATGGTCAGCCACGTTATTTCAACGTAATGCTAACTGTCTGACCAACAAGGGAGGGGGCCGATCTATGTCCAGCAATGGACATGTTGACAACACCATGGTCACCCATGTTATTTCAACGTAATACTCCCCTTCACCTTGACTTAGCTTCTCCACTTTACAGTGAGGTGACCTTCCCTTTGTCCAAACATGTCTGGTACAGATCAGCATGCGAGGTGCCGTGGCTCAGTAGGGTAGTTGCCGGCTTGTAATCCAACAGTTTGCGAGTGCGGGGTTTCGAACCCAGCTCCATCCGCGATGTGTCCTTGGGAAAGACATTTTACTCCTATTTCCTAGTCCTTTGGGTGAGACTTAAAACCGAGGTCCCGTGTGTGAACGCATGCACAAGACCTTGCACACAGCCTAAAGCTACTATTCCGTAGCAGTAGGCTGGGTCATGTCGGTGGCATGGACACTAACTCAGTATGCAAAAATCCATGACGCTGCATTAATGGCGATGGTGGAATCAGCCCAAATTTCAAAGAAATCTCTAGTGACTAAATAATGCCACATACCAACATCCAATCAGGCATCAGGCCAACACAATGTGGACAATCAGCTCAAATCCAGATAATCTACCCACTTACCTCAGCATTCTGCATCAGGCCAACACAGTGTGGACAATCATCAGGCCAACACAGTGTGGACAATCATCAGGCCAACATAATGTGGACAATCATCATCACAATGTGGACAATCATCAGGCCAACACAATGTGGACAATCATCAACACAGTGTGGACAATCATCAGGCCAACACAATGTGGACAATCATCAGGCCAACACAATGTGGACAATCATCAGGCCAACACAATGTGGACAATCATCAGGCCAACACAATGTGGACAATCATCAGGCCAACACAATGTGGACAATCATCAGGCCAACATAATGTGGACAATCATCAGGCCAACACAATGTGGACAATCATCAGGCCAACACAATCATCAGGCCAACATGTGGACAATCATCAACACGATGTGGACAATCATCAGGCCAACACAATGTGGACAATGATCAGGCCAACACAATCATCAGGCCAACACAATGTGGACAATCAGCTCAAATCCTGATAATCTACCCATTTACCTCAGCATTCAGCATCAGGCCAACACAATGTGGACAATCATGAGGCCAACACAATGTGGACAATCATCAGGCCAACACAATGTGGACAATCATCAGGCCAACACAATGTGGACAATCATGAGGCCAACACAATGTGGACAGTCATCAGGCCAACACAATGTGGACAATGATCAGGCCAACACAATGTGGACAATGATCAGGCCAACACAATGTGGACAATCTTCAGGCCAACACAATGTGGACAATCAGCTCAAATCCTGATAATCTACCCATTTACCTCAGCATTCTGCATCAGGCCAACACAATGTGGACAATCATGAGGCCAACACAATGTGGACAATCATCAGGCCAACACAATGTGGACAATCATCAGGCCAACACAATGTGGACAATCATCAGGCCAACACAATGTGGACAATCATCAGGCCAACACAATGTGGACAATCAGCTCAAGTCCTGATAATCTACCCACTTACCTCAGCATTCGGCATCAGGCCAACACAATGTGGACAATCATGAGGCCAACACAATGTGGACAATCATCAGGCCAACACAATGTGGACAATCATCAGGCCAACACAATGTGGACAATCAGCTCAAGTCCTGATAATCTACCCACTTACCTCAGCATTCGGCATCAGGCCAACACAGTGTGGACAATCATCAGGCCAACACAATGTGGACAATCAGCTCAAATCCTGATAACCTACCCACTTACGTCAGCATTCAGCATCAGGCCAACACAGTGTGGACAATCAGCTCAAGTCCTGATCATCTACCCACTTACCTCAGCATTCGGCATCAGGCCAACACAGTGTGGACAATCATCAGGCCAACACAGTGTGGACAGTCAGCTCAAGAGTCAAGTCCTGATAACCTACCCACTTACCTCAGCATTCGGCATCAGGCCAACACAATGTGGACAATCATCAGGCCAACACAATGTGGACAATCATCAGGCCAACACAGTGTGGACAATCAGCTCAAGAGTCAAGTCCTGATAATCTACCCACTTACCTCAGCATTCGGCATCAGGCCAACACAGTGTGGACAATCATCAGGCCAACACAATGTGGACAATCATCAGGCCAACACAGTGTGGACAATCATCAGGCCAACACTACCCACTGGACAATCATCAGGCCAACACAATGTGGACAATCATCAGGCCAACACAATGTGGACAATCATCAGGCCAACACAATGTGGACAATCATCAGGCCAACACAATGTGGACAATCATCAGGCCAACACAATGTGGACAATCATCAGGCCAACACAATGTGGACAATCATCAGGCCAACACAATGTGGACAATCATCAGGCCAACACAATGTGGACAATCATCAGGCCAACACAATGTGGACAATCATCAGGCCAACACAGTGTGGACAATCATCAGGCCAACACAGTGTGGACAATCATCAGGCCAACACAGTGTGGACAATCAGCTCAAGAGTCAAGTCCTGATAATCTACCCACTTACGTCAGCATTCAGCATCAGGCCAACACAGTGTGGACAATCATCAGGCCAACACAGTGTGGACAATCAGCTCAAGAGTCAAGTCCTGATAATCTACCCACTTACCTCAGCATTCGGCATCAGGCCAACACAGTGTGGACAATCATCTCAAGTCCTGATAATCTACCCACTTACCTCAGCATTCGGCATCAGGCCAACAGTGTGGACAATCATCTCAAGTCCTGATAATCTACCCACTTACGTCAGCATTCAGCATCAGGCCAACACAGTGTGGACAATCATCTCAAGTCCTGATAATCTACCCACTTACCTCAGCATTCGGCATCAGGCCAACACAGTGTGGACAATCATCTCAAGTCCTGATAATCTACCCACTTACGTCAGCATTCAGCATCAGGCCAACGCAGTGTGGACAATCATCAGGCCAACACAATGTGGACAATCAGCTCAAGAGTCAAGTCCTGATCATCTACCCACTTACCTCAGCATTCGGCCATCCTCAGCAAACATGATGCCGTAGTGTCCACTGCAGTAGCTGCTGTCTGGAAGCCATTCCCCTTTCCCAGTTCGTGACGTGGAGACTGTTGGTCAGCAGCCGTCACAATCGCTGACGTCATGGGTCTCTCCAAACGTGGGTCAGCTCATGCATGCATCATGTCTCTGGACCTGTCCACACCCGTTATGACGTAAATGTTGATCAGTGACGTCATGGGTCTCTCCAAACGTGGGTCAGCTCATGCATGCATCATGTCTCTGGACCTGTTCACACCCGTTATGACGTAAATGTTGGTCAGTGACGTCGTGGGTCAGTTCATGCATCGTGTCTCTGGACCTGTTCACACCCGTTATGACGTAAATGTAGTCATTGGCATACACAGGATAACTGCACGATTGTGAGGAAACAAGGGACAATGTCCAGGCGAAGTACAGCCCAATACATTTACCAGCCCTAACCCTATCTTCTACAGAAAGCATCGATGTTCCTTAGTAAAAAGATCTTTGCATAAACAATCAGTATGACATACGAATAGACTAAATAGTCCATTGCAGTTGACAGATTAACTTCACGCAGCACAAACATTTGATTTCAAACTGGGAGAAGAAAGAGCAGTTCTAGCATATATACTGGCCTCCAAAAGTTAAGGGCCGGCTTCTGTTTTCAGTAGCTTGATATCTATTTATTGTACACTAAGACAACAATGAAGAAAATGGCAAAACTTAGGCTACTCAATAACTTTCCTTCCTGTTGCACGCCTGAACCAGTTTTGCAGACATTGCAGTACAGCAACAGCGTTTTTAGGTACGCTTAAAATGTGGCAAATTCACGAGAATCTCACGAAAGTTTGGTCTCTTTTCGCTGAAGAATCAGGGCTGATGCAGGTTTCTTGCCTATTGCACGTGCAAGGCATGACTGAGCAAAAGTTAGACACGAATGTGTATTTAAGGGCGGCAACCAGAGCTCTCAATAAGCATGCCTCCAAGACAGAGACTGTCAACACTGCATCGCGGACGGGCGCTGGGATGGCTCCAGGACGGAGTTTCCGGCCGAGAAGTCTCCAGAAGGCTGGGAGTGACGCCCAAGAGCAACAAATGGACGTGACGATCGTTTCCTCCAGCTGTTGGCGCTACGTAACCGAACCGTGTCCGCCAGGACGTTAAGAAGCAACCTCAGGATGGCAGCTAACGTCAACATAAGCCAAACCACTGTCCGCCGACGCCTTCATGAGGTGGGCCTCCAGTCCAGGGCACCTGCCGTCCGTGTGCCTCTCACACCACGTCACCGCCGGGCTCGGGTGGCGTTCGGCCGGAACCACCAGCGCTGGAACAGGCAGCAGTGGGGCAGAGCGATTTGTCGACGCCTGCGTTCAGGAGCATGACCGGTATGGAGGCGGGTCTGTGATGGTGTGGGGGGGCTTCCACCTTCATGGGAGGACCCCTCTGTACCTCATCCAAGGCAATCTGACCGGCGTCAGGTACAGAGACAAGATTGTAAGGCTTCTCATTATCCCCACTCTTCGGGCCACGGGACGAGGATCTATCCTCCAGGATGACAATGCCACGCCTCATCGCGCTCTGGTGGTGAGGGACTTCCTGCAATGTCAGCAGGTTGTCCGTATGGACTGGCCTGCCTGATCCCCGGACATTGCGCCCATTGAACACCTCTGGGACATCCTTGGACGCCGTGTCAATGACAACCATCCTCCGCCTGTTGATGTTGCTCAACTGTTCCAGTTCCTGCAGCAGGAGTGGCTCGCCATCCCTCATCAGATGCTGCAGAACCTTGTGAACTCAATGCGGCAACGGGTAGTGGAATGCCTCGCAGCAAATGATGGCCACACCAGGTACTGAACCTGAACAAACTGATTGGACTTTACTTGCAACTTGTCGAAGGGCGGGGGGGGGGTTGATTCAGCTCGAATTAACGCGAATGAAATTGGTCGTATCGATGATTTCTTCGCTTGAATTGAACGATGACATATCAAATTAAACCATTCTATGAGATGAAGGTGTTTTCTTGAGTCTTTTAATTTTGAGAGAAGATCGTTCTTCTGGCCCTTAAATTTTGGAGACCAGTGTATATGCGCTAAACATAACTTAATAATAATAATAACGAGCATTTATATGCGCTTATTCTTAAACAAGCCCTAAGCGCTTACAATAATAAACAAATAAATGAATAACCCCCCACCACCCCACCCAGTCCGTGTCTCTGCCGGTGGTGTCCAGTGACTAACCACAGTCCGTGTCTCTGCAGGTGGTCTCCAGTGACTGACCAGTCCGTGTCTCTGCAAGGGGCCTCTCCTGGGAGAAAGGTGGTGTTCTGCTGTTGACAAGGCCTGCAAACAGCATGGAGAATATTGAGAAAGGTGGGTTCTGCTGTTGACATTACTGACAAGGCCTGCAAACAGCGTGGATAATATTGAGAAAGGTGGTGTTCTGCTGTTGACATTAATGACAAGGCCTGCAAACAGCATGGATAATATTAAGAAAGCTGGAACCTGCTGTTGACATTAATGACAAGGCCTGCAAACAGCATGGATAATATTAAGAAAGCTGGAACCTGCTGTTGACATTAATGACAAGGCCTGCAAACAGCATGGAGAATATTGAGAAAGGTGGGTTCTGCTGTTGACGAGGCCTGCAAACAGCGTGGATAATATTGAGAAAGGTGAGGGTCTGCTGTTGACAAGGCCTGCAAACAGCGTGGAGAATATTGAGATAATGAGAAAGGTGGGTTCTGCTGTTGACGAGGCCTGCAAACAGCGTGGAGAATATTGAGATAATGAGAAAGGTGGGTTCTGCTGTTGACAAGGCCTGCAAACAGCGTGGAGAATATTGAGATAATGAGAAAGGTGGGTTCTGCTGTTGACAAGGCCTGCAAACAGCGTGGAGAATATTGAGATAATGAGAAAGGTGGGTTCTGCTGTTGACAAGGCCTGCAAACAGCGTGGAGAATATTGAGATAATGAGAAAGGTGGGTTCTGCTGTTGACAAGGCCTGCAAACAGCGTGGAGAATATTGAGATAATGAGAAAGGTGGGTTCTGCTGTTGACAAGGCCTGCAATTAGTGCAAACAGCATGGAGAATATTTCAAACATATTGGGGGGGTAGTACTTCCGGTCAGAACTCACTCTTCTTTTGTGCTGTGCTTCTTTTTTTGATTCTGCAAGATTTCTAGCCTGTGTTTACTCTATCTCTTGCTATTTTTCTCTTTTTCGTACTACCCCCTAAAGTGCAGCAGAACCTTCAGCGTGTTGAAGTTGGCTGCCTAAGGAGAAGAAGAAGAAGAAGAAGATGTGTGTGCAAGGCAAACACGCATGTACGCACATAAAAACACGCACTTAGAAACGCATACACACCTGCACGTACACCTGGTGGTATGTTGACTGAAAACGTGTGTGCATTACAGAGGACCATCCAAGGCATTCCTATACACATTTGAAAAGGGTCAACAACACTCGTGTTTTTAGGACAGACAAGAGCAGAACAGGTGTCTCTTTCCGTCATCTGATTATCTTCTCTTACGAAAATGTGGATTTTTCCGGCTTTTAATTTCTTTGTAACAGAAAAGAACATAGCGATTGCTTTTTCAGTCAACAGATTATCGTTCTTGACGGGCATAAATGTGAACATAGCCGAAATCTCTCTATAATACATACATGCGGCTACCATGAAATAAAATTGACGGTTGGCACTGTCGCAGTCAAAAAAGTCGCTCAGTCAAATAAATCGCCCGCTACTATGAGAGTGTAGATGTTTGCCTCCTTCCACCTCTTCCTGCCTGCCTGACGACCATGACGACTCCACTCCTGTGCCACCACTCAACTTTCCTGTGTCTCCTGCTTCATCTGCCACAACCTCTCCTTCATCAGCCTTCCAGCACTGTGACTCTGTATCTGTTCTATCCACCACCCCTTCATCCCCGTGTTGTGTTCCTGAACCATGTGTTGACAACTGCGTGACCAACGACTGTGACTCTGACTGTGATGTGTCTTCTAACCAGCCCTTTGCTTCTCTACTGCTGCCTTCAAGTTCAACGCCCAGATCTCCGTCTCCACCTCCCCCTACAGCACCCAGCCACCAGTGTGACGTATCATCTGTGTCACTGAACTCTATTCCATCCTCTGATAGTTTTAGTGTATGTGTATTTAATGCCCAGTCTGTCTGCCCTGAGAACAAAGCGGACTATATTGCGGACTATGTTTTTGAGCATGACTTTGATTTAGTTTTTATAACCGAAACGTGGCTCAAAAGTAATGGACATGAACCTAAACTAAAGCAGCTAACTCCTCCTGGCTACAAAATTAAATCCTTCCCCCGTTCTTCTTTAGGTGGGGGCCTCGCTGTACTGTATAGGGACGTGTTAGATAAATTCCTTTCCTTCAACACAACCCTCCCCTTCCCCCATCTGTCTTTCGAGGCTGTAGAAGTTGTTCTTAGCATGTCTGGTCAATCTGTTGTCTTCTCCTGTATCTATCGCCCTCCCCCTAGCAGAACTAACAATCTCACCGATTCAATGTTTCATCCCGAATTTGAAGCCCTCCTTGACTCCTATTCTCTGAACCGCAGTCCTCTTATTGTGCTAGGTGATTTTAATTTTCACTTCGACAACCAACAGTCCTCTCACACAAAGCGTCTCTGCCTCTCACTTGCTAACCACTCCCTCTCTCAGCTTGTAACTGAGCCTACACACAACAAGGGCCACATCATAGACTGGCTAATCGCGCGTGATTCCGACCAACTTGTTTCATCAGTGTCAGTGTCTAAGATCCTTTCCTCTGACCATTTTGCCGTCCTCGCCAGTCTTAATCTTTCCAAAACTCCCAGAAATAAACGTACGGTCACACGCCGTAATCTCAAGTCTATAGATATTCATACTTTTAGTTCAGAGGCAACAGAACTCCTTTCTAACGTGAGTATTTCCGACGACCCTGCCTCGACTTTTAATTCTACTATGAGTAACTTGCTTGATAAACACGCTCCCCCATCCACTCGTGTTGTGCCCGATCGTCCCTGCGCTCCCTGGTACACGCCTGAACTTAGAGTAAGTAAACGCACTAGTCGTAAGGCTGAGCGTCAGTGGCGGGCCTCAAAACTAGAAATACATCGTCAGATATATCAGTTTCTTCGTAACATCTTCACTCTTCTTCTGGCCAAGGCAAAAACAAGCTATTTTTCATCTAAAATTCTTGAAGCCAACACAACAAAGGTCCTGTTCTCCACCATGTCTGATCTCCTAGGCAACAAGAAATCAAGTCCTCTGCCATCAAATATCAGTCCTGACAAACTGCCAGAAACCTTTTCCTCCTTCTTCTCCACCAAGATTATCGATCTACGATCAAAAATCGACTCCATGCCTTTTCAACCAACTATTCCAGACCCATCATTCACTGGTGTCCCCCTTCTCTCTTTCAAGCCGGTGTCTGAGACCGAAGTTCTTTCTACTTTGAAAGAAATGCATTTTAAATCATGTGATCTTGACCCCATCCCAGCCTCTCTTTTCTCACAAATCTATCAACACCTTCTGCCATCAATCACCAACATCATCAATTCTTCTTTAGTTTCAGGTGTGTTTCCTTCTGCTTTCAAAACCGCTCTTGTAAGGCCCCTTCTCAAGAAGAACAATCTGGATCCTAATAATCTGAAAAACTACAGACCTGTATCTAACCTCCCTTTTCTCTCCAAACTCCTTGAGAAGACTGTCCTGAAACAACTTAACGATCATCTATCCTCAAACAATCTTCATCATCCTTATCAGTCTGCCTATAGAACCAACCACAGTACAGAAACAGCCCTTGTTCAAATCGTCAATGACCTCTTACTTGCTTCTGATGCTGGTCAAATCTCTCTTTTGACACTTCTTGATCTCTCTGCTGCCTTTGATACCATAGACCACTCCATTCTTCTGTCTCGTCTTGAACATACTTTTGGAATTAAGGGCCCTGCTCTTTCTTGGTTTTCCTCTTACCTTTCTGATCGTTTTCAATCAGTTCTGGTCAATGGTCGTCAGTCTGAACAGGTTAGGCTTTCTTGTGGAGTCCCCCAGGGGTCTGTGCTTGGTCCTGTCTTGTTTACTTTGTATACGTCACCTCTTGCCAATGTCATCGATCAGCACAACATGAAACATCACTTCTATGCAGATGACTCACAACTCCAAAACAGTACAACCCCTGAAGATCTAGATTCCATTCTTACAGAAAGTAACAACTGCTATATTGATATTCAAAATTGGATGGTTCAAAATAAACTTCAATTAAATGGTGAAAAAACCGAAGCAATGCTTGTAGGGACAAAAAACAAACTAGCCTCTGTTTCCATAGAGTCAATCCAACTGGGTAACAATATCATTCCCCTCTCAGACTTAGGTGTCACTTTGGACAATACTCTTTCCATGCAGAGTTTCCTGACTCAGACCTGTCAGTCCTGCTACTATCAAATTCGTTGCATTGGCTATATTCGTAAATACCTCTCAGATGAAGCCACAGCAAAGCTTGTTACTTCCCTCATCCTATCTCGTATTGACTACTGTAATGCTCTCCTTTCTGGCCTATCAGTCTCTTCTCTATCTTGTCTCCAGCGTATTCAAAACACAGCTGCTCGTCTTGTCCTTAGGAAGAAAAAGTTCGATCATGTTAGCCCTCTTCTGCGTTCTTTGCACTGGCTTCCTGTCGCAGACAGAATTGAGTATAAATTAAACACACTTTGCTATAAATCTATTCATAAAGCTGCTCCATCTT
>CM065684.1:466283-473783 GCA_017654935.2 Phymorhynchus buccinoides
AGCAAAACCATGCAAACACCCAGAATGGTGTGCTTGAAAACTCACCAGTAAAATCCAACGAAATATATTTTATGTACATAACAATGGATCAGACAATGGATTAAGATGGATGATTAATTTGTTCAGTTGTGTTTTTGTTTTCAATGTCACCTTTTTAGTGTCACAATGTCTCCTTGGAAATTGTCATCTGAAATAAACATGAAGTATGATGAATTGCAAATGTCCACAATCTCACTAAACGTGCAAACGAACCATTCCTTAATGCTGATGAAGTTTAATTGATTTGGAAACCCACCCTGGCTCGATGTAAATCATGGAACAATGAATCCACCAGTTTTGACTATCGTTAGCATATTTCTGGCGTCTAATGTACACCTTGTTTTCCCACTGCATTACGCAGCCTACATGTGGTTTGACTGGCACCACAATGATAGAAGGCAGCAATGACTGACAGGATAGCGTAGCCGGAAGTGCTGTTGCTGGTAGGTTTAAGTTATATATAACGCTATAAATATTTAATATGTAATGCCCCTATCCACACAAATGTTATTTCATGCCATATACAAATATGTTTTCAGTTTTGCTTAAAGTCTTTTAATATGAGTGTTTTGAGCAATGTAGAGAAAAACAAGCTTTGGAAGTAACATCACTTTAGGCCCTAAGAAGGGCACAACAAAAAGCCAAAACGTTACACAGTTACATTTCATTGAATAGAAAAACATCACATTATTTGTTCTGTGTTCTCTGACAGTGAATGTCTAGTACGAGTACATGCTTGGCATCCTACGGAGACAGGACAAACTGTTGTTTGATTGTTTGCTTTTGAGCCAAACAAAATGTCATAACAGAAAAAATGTCGGGTAAAATGTGTAACTTGCTTGTGGATAGTGCTACATCTGTTACACAATGTTACAAACTATTTCATTGAGCAATGAGGGGATCGCAATGCCATGAGTTACAACAAGAGGATTAATTATCAATGAAATAAACACGCGGATAATCAATACCAAAATCATTCTGAATAAAATGAATTACGACTCTAATATTATACACTACGAAAAGAAACAATGCAAAAAAATGTACAAACGATTTAGAAACATCTTCAAACTGTAACATTCAAAAGCTCTACAATATTGAAATAAGTATCTATCTAAGACACGCTTTTTGCACACTTAGCATTCTGACAATACCTCCCAAACAACTTGCCTTCATACACAAGTAGCTCATGAAATAAAAACAAATATTGTACATTTTCAATGACAGTAAAAAATATTGACAGCCGACAAAAAACAGGAAATTCTCATTACATTAAATAAATTGTTCAAAAAGTCACGAAAAACTAACGTTCCCAGAAAGTGTTTAGAAAACTGTGCACCCAAAGGCATGATGATAACTGCGTAAATGTTTTCGATCGCTGAACTGAAGTAATGGTGGAGTCTTTGGAGTTCTTTTGCTTGTGGTCAATGGTCAAAAACTAGCCAGACTGAACGGACAGTGACCATCCTCATTCCTATAACAGGACATAGTTGGTCAGGTTATGCTGGACGTCAATGGTCAAAAACTAGCCAGACTGAACGGACAGTGACCATCCTCATTCCTATAACAGGACATAGTTGGTCAGGTTATGCTGGACGTCAATGGTCAAAAACTAGCCAGACTGAACGGACAGTGACCATCCTCATTCCTATAACAGGACATAGTTGGTCAGGTTATGCTGGACGTCAATGGTCAAAAACTAGCCAGACTGAACGGACAGTGACCATCCTCATTCCTATAACAGGACATAGTTGGTCAGGTTATGCTGGACGTCAATGGTCAAAAACTAGCCAGACTGAACGGACAGTGACCATCCTCATTCCTATAACAGGACATAGTTGGTCAGGTTATGCTGGACGTCAATGGTCAAAAACTAGCCAGACTGAACGGACAGTGACCATCCTCATTCCTATAACAGGACATAGTTGGTCAGGTTATGCTGGACGTCAATGGTCAAAAACTAGCCAGACTGAACGGACAGTGACCATCCTCATTCCTATAACAGGACATAGTTGGTCAGGTTATGCTGGACGTCAATGGTCAAAAACTAGCCAGACTGAACGGACAGTGACCATCCTCATTCCTATAACAGGACATAGTTGGTCAGGTTATGCTGGACGTCACGAGGTCACAGCGTTCAGATGTTTGTAGGTGTTGTAGGTGTTGTAGGTGTTGATCATATTTGTAAGTGCATTATTTTGTATTTGAATTGTTTCTAGTCACAGAGACGTCTCTGTGAAATTCGGGCTGCTCCCACCTGGAGAGCATGTCGCCTCAGTGCAGCACCACCGATACTACTTTAAGGGGGGGGGGGTGAGAGGATGAGGGGGGTGGATTCGGAAAACATAACTATCAATTTGGTACATACCAGGCAGCGGGATTTCTCCCTGCTCTTACTGACTTTTAACTGCTGTGGGAGTTTTTAGCGAGCGTAAAGCGCACGGTCAGGCTTGCTATAAGTCCCAATCCGAAGGACTCGGCGTTCAGTTCGATTTTCCTGTCGAAATATAGAAAGAAAGGACAAAGCCCGGATCCGGATTCAAACCTGGGTCACTCATGCAATGAAATTGGCAGGTGAACGTCTTGACCACTCTGCCATATTCCTTAATCTTCACCCCTAATTAAGGGGCCTGCAGATGTCAGCAAAGCAGTGCCAAAGTGCACAGTCATAATTATGGTAATATGAATGAACATCTTGACCACTCTGCCATATTCCTTAATCTTCACCCCTAAGGGGCCTGCAGATGTCAGCAAAGCAGTGCCAAAGTGCACAGTCATAATTATGGTAATATGAATGAACATCTCACCGTAACACTTTTAAGGCCTTTTAATGAACAGCATTGGAAAAGACTGAAGTTGAAGAGCCTAATCTAATTATGTTGTCTATTTGTCTTTTTTTTCTTCTGCCGTTACATTTCAAAGGGAGCTCCATTTTACGGACATTGTTGGAAAGGGCGTTTCTGTCATGGACTTCTTTGTTTTCATTGTTAAACTCTTACTTCAATAACTTCCTCTGTTGTGCACGCAAAACAGTGACTATCAAATTATTCTCTGAAAAATGAAAGTCGCTTTGTAGAAAATAAACCAATCTGTTTGAATTCACCTTTCACTGCTCCAAAATACGAATATAAAACAATGCAGCTTTTTATACCACGAGCAGATATTCAGACCAAATATTAAAATACTCATGGACTTCAGCAAAAGCATTTTCCTTTGACCCGAACGGAGATAACTATCGTCAGGAATCGATTTTGTTGCTTCGCTGTTCTCTTCCCATTGCTTAGAAAGTTATCTGGATTAAACCAAACCACACATTTAATGTACAGTTCAAATATATAAACCACATCAACAATCAACATAAAATACCATAGATTTCCATTATGCATGAAACCGAGTATCAACACACACAACTATGTACAAACCGAAGAAGAAAATCAAACGTAATGGTCACCAACATTAAGTAGAATGTAAGTTGAAAACTTTATAACGATTAAAAAATGTATGTTCAAATTGGTATAACAATCCAAATATTGTAAGTTCCACTCACTATCACATTCAAATAGCGGTCACTTACGATCCAAATATTGTAAGTTTCACTCACTACAGCGATCGAAGAACATAGGACATCTTTGGCCCAGACACACGCCTCGTAGCAATCAAAACATAACAAAGCAATAGTTATCCAAGTAACAATAGTGAATTTATTTGATAGACAAGCATGTGCTTTCGATAACCCCAAAATGGAAATGGGCTTTTTGTAACACTTTGTTATTTTGCAAAACTGAACAGCAAGTTAAAAAGGGCCGTAACTGAACCAAACTAAGGGGGAAAACGAACCCAGAAGGTTTCAACGTTTTGTCTCGTTCTTTCTATTTCACCAAACAACCACTTGTACCCTTTCTGATGTCCATGTTTTTCTTCTGTTGACCATATCTTTTAAAACTCTGTGTGACAACGACATCTTTATTTCATAGAAAGCAAGAAAAACGAAAATTACCACTTTCTGAAAACTGGTGATAACCACTCCGGACTTATTATTGCAAAACAAAGCAGAATAATTATGTTGCATGGAAAACAAATTAAACTGAAAAAACAACACGTTCGGAATGGAATATAACACATCTATCAAATATGCACATCACTTTCCCATCTCGCGAAGAGAAAAGATGTTCAGCTGTACGTAGATATGGCTGATATCTTAGGGTTAAAAGAATGCAAAATATGTGACTCACATATGCAGATGATTGCGCGCACGCACACACACTTGCGCGCGTGCACATACACACACACACACTTGCGCGCGTGCACACACACACACACACACACTGGTGGGCCTATCTGTCCCCACCACTAACCAGCCTATCGCAGGACAAAATACTCTGTTCTGAGCAGAGCCATTCATTTTCTGTTCCAGTGTCCAAAACACGTTGTAATTTTTCACTTTTCCCCATGGCAACACAGTGTTATACTAGTAATGACATCACTAGCCTATCACTGTGTTCCATGGGGGGAGAGTGATAAATAACACCGTGTCTTTTGCTGATTACAGCTACAACACTGACCATGCAAGCTATAACATCTCCTATTCAACTGACAGGTCATTCAGAATGCAATGACTGATCATCTGGGTCTACAGACGCAGCATCACACGCCTAATGTGCATGGTGTTCGGTTCATTATGCCCCTTTTTAATTTAAAATGCACACTAAAACACCAGAAAACGTTGCCTCTCTCTCTGTCTGTCTCTCTCTGTCTGTCTGTTCAGGGGCTTACTAAGCAATACCATGCCAATGTAGCGCCCCGTAAATAGTGTTAGGATGCGAGGTAGGCCGTGAAAGGAGCTTCCGGAAACCTCCACCTTAGGATGTACCTTAGAGAATGTTCAGCGATGTACAGTGTTTCAGTGCAAGATGTTTTCTTGTTGGCTGGCAAATATGGTGGTGGAAAATCCTGGTGGAAGGATTTCCTGGCTGGCTGTGCAGCTCCCTTAACCAACGGCGGACCCCCCCCCCCCCCAACCTACCGAATACGAATGATCTGGTCCGCCCCTGCTGTCTGTCTGTGTCTCTCTCTCTCATGCATTTTATCATCATCCAAACTTAATTTTGTTACCAAATAATGCTTTCGCAATCATCTCCAAGCACCCCTAATTCACGGCCATTTTCCCAATACTGTTACAGCTACTCAGAATGGTGGGTGGGGTGGGTAACGGACAGAAACAACCCAGTCTGGGCCCTAAACTGTCATAGCGAATTCAATTCTTTATCGCTTAAGGGTCGGCTACACTGCATACGATTCGATTCCCTACGATCCCATTTTGACATTTGTGAGGCATGACTGACGTGAAATAATGAAATCCTACTAATTATGTTCACTATCTTAGTTTTGTAGTCTCCCGTAGACGAATCTGATAAAAAATATCTTATTTTTGTATCGGACATTTTATTTGGTTCGTGTATTGCAGTCTACTTGAGTATAATGAACGAAAATGGTAGTTCTTCTTTAGACGGAAGTATTTCGCATGAATCATGACTCACAGACATCGTCACAATCGTATCATATTTGGGTCAAATCGTATTCAGCGTAGCTATGCCTTCAAACTAAACAGACCCACAATTGTGATTTGTTTTAGCCACTGGCACATAAAAAAGACAAATATTAGCTGTCAAATCATCAGCTGCAAACAATTCTGTTAAAAGGTGTGTTTTTTGTTTCAATAGACAACACACCATTGAAGTGTTTTTTGAGATATACAAACCTCCAAAACAGAACCAAAAAACATCCTCCAACTTCCCAATCCTCTTCCAACGTCCACCTCTTGCAACGAACCAAAGGGTCTGTCGTCACATACAAACATTCATAAATATGATAATTTTGTGCTATTCAACCTATTTAATTCATCACTCTCAAGAAAAACAACAGAATGATGACACCAACCAGGCAGTCGATGCTTAATTAAGCTTTCTACTAAGAAATGACACACCAAGTAACAAGTCTTGTTCGAAATACAAAATTCTTCACAAAACCTTCAACCCGAAAACAAGTTCACCATTTTCTTCCTGCTCCCCCCTAAAAAAAAACCCAACCCCCCAAAAAAAAACCCACCTCCACTGTTTCCCCTTCCAGGGACCAATCATCATCATGTCCAAAACCCAACCCCCCAAAAAAACACCCACCTCCACTATTTCCCCTCCCAGGGACCAATCATCATCATGTCCAAAAACTCGAGTCCAAAAAATACCACATCAGAATCATCATCATTATCATCATCAACAAAGATGAAATCATCAAAATAATTGACGACGACGACGACGGCGATGATGGAGAAAGCACAGGTGTTGGCGATGGGATGACGATGGCAGGATACAGCAAGTTCCCCTCCTCCTTCCCTCCCCTTGTGGGAAAGAAACGAGGAGCTTGTATGGTGAACAGGATGAAAACAGGGAGCAGTAGGGGTAACAGGGGCAAGAAAGCCGGCGCCACACACGAGTAAAATCGTATGGGGATGCGATCCGACTGGGCCACGTGAGTCACGATCCACGTGAAATATTTCCGTCTAAAAATACTTCTGCTATTTTCGCTCACTATCCTTCAGTGGACCCAATGCATGAATTTCGCGTGAACCGTGACTCGCATCGTCACAATCGCATCGCATTCAGATCAGATTCGTATGCGGTGTAGCAGGCCTATAAGGGACAGGACACAAGATGAGGAATTAGTAGGTAAGAATCAAGGCAAGAAACAATGGGGGAGAGAGATTAAGCTGAGGCCTCACGGAATATTGAAAGGGGGGGGGGGGGGGGGGGGGGGGGGGTGGGGAGAGAAAGACAATGAGAATCAGACCACAAAGACAGAGACTGACAGAGAGAGAAAGGGAGAAGAAAGAAGAGAGAACGCACGAAAACGAAATTGTATTTAGAGAAAGACTAAAAGAGAGAGAGAGACACACACAACACACAGAGACAGAAACAGAGAGAGAGATTACACACAGAGAGAGACAGAGACAGAGAGAAGAAGAAAAGAGAGGGAGAGACAGAGACAGATAGGGATACAGAGACAATGGGTTACTGAGGGGTGCTTCAATCCAAAGCAGAGACATCCAGGGAACACAAAGAGAGGGGATGAGGTGGGGAATGGGGATGGGGGGAAGGGGGGAGGGGATAATGGAGGGTGGAGGGTGTAGAGGCCAGGTGCGTGTTGTGCTAACGGTGAAGTGGAGAAGTGTGGGGGGGGTGTTTGGGGGTGTGGGGGGTGAGAGGGGGGAGTGGGGGGGGGGGGGGGGGAGGGGGGGGTGAACTAGTGGTCTCTCTCCCCCTGGATGAGGTTCTCGGAGCTGGGCGTTCTGCTGATCTCCTGCACCAGCTCCGCGTGCTCGTCTAGAAGCTTCTCGAACTCCCTCTGCCGGGACTCCGCCCGCCTCCACCTGGCAGAGGACAAAGAACATAATAAATAGTATGGCCCAAA